>PVJO010018224.1:0-37064 GCA_004026905.1 Hystrix cristata | reverse complement strand
CAGATATTTTGTTGTAGTAGTATGAATCTGACCAATAGAAGCTGTATTGCTCAGTTTTCCCATTATTAGACAAAATACCCAACACTTGCATTTTAAAGAAGGGGAGATTTAATTTGGTTGATGGTTTCGGATGGTTTAGTCCACAGTCAGCTTGCTCCAAGGCAGAAATGGCATGGCAGAAGGGCTTGGTGGAAGAAAGCTGCTCAATCCATGACAGTCAGGAAGGACAGAGAGGGACAGAGAGAGAGAGAGAGAGACAGAGAGACAGAGAGACAGAGAGACAGAGAGACAGAGAGAGAAGAGCTGAGGACAAAAAAATACACCCTTCCAGGTCATGCCTCAGTTATCCACCTTTTGCAATCTACCTCCTCACTGTCCATTCAACAGTAAACTCATCAATGGATTAGTCCACTTATAAGTATAGTGCTCCCACAATCCAATCATATTCCAGAAGCCACACCTCTGAACACATGAGACATTTAGAGGACAATTTAGATCTAAACCATACATAGTGCAGACTCTATGCTTTCTCATATTTTCTTAAAATCCTTTGCCTTTGTATGTCCCCAATCATATTTTTTAACTTATTACAAAAAAATCTTTTAAAGTCAGGCAGAGAACAGAATGACAAATTTGGTAAAATGTCAGAAGTTTCAATTTTGTGTTTCAGTACTGGGCCTCACTGCACTTGAATACTTCCCTTTTAACAGTTCTACTTCAGACTTAAGCAACTGCTACATATACAAGATCCCTAGTAGAAAGGCTATTGTGTTTGTCCAATATAGTGAAAATGGCCATACTTCCTAAATTACTATACAGATTTAATGCAATTCTAATCAAAATACCATTAACATACTTCACAGAATTAGAAAAAACAGTCATGAAATTTATCTGGAACCAGAAGAGACCATGAACACTGAAAACAATCCTGGGCAACAGGGGCAAGGCAGGGGGCATCACAATCCCCAACCTGAAATTATACTATAAAGCTACTGTGATAAAAACAGCATGGTACTGGCACAAAGACAGACCTGAGGACCAATAGAACAGGCTAGAAGATGCAGAAACAACTCCAAACACATTTAAATACCTCATCTTTGACAAAGGAGCCAAACACCCTCAATGGAAGGAAGATAGCCTCTTCGACAAATGGTGCTGGAAAAATTGTCTGGCCCTATGCCGAAAACTAAAACTAGATACATGACTCTCACCATGTACTAAACTAAAATTGAAGTGGGTCAAAGATCTAAACATTAAAACAGAAACATTAAATTTACTGGAGAATAGAATAGGAAGAACTCTCGAAGGCATAGGCATAGGGAAAAAAAATTATGAACAGAACCCAGACTGCACAGGAAATAATACAAAGAATCAGTGCTTGGGACCTCATCCTACTAAAAGGCTTTTGCACAGCGAAAGAAATCATTAATAGAGCAGGACGAAAATCCACAGACGGAAAAAAAATCTTTGCCAGCTGCCCTGTCTAATATCTAGAATATATAAAGAACTCAAAAAAATCAAACCCCCCCAAATTTAAAGACCCAGGCCAAAAGTGGGAATCTGAAATGAAAAAACACTTCTCAGATGAAGAAATAAAAATGGCAATAAATATATGAAGAAATGTTCAGCATCACTGGTCATTCGAGAGATGCAAATCAAAACAAAGCTAAGATTCCATCTCACTCCAGAAAGAACAGCTATTATCAAGAAATCAACCAACAACAAGTGCTGGCGGGGCTGCGGGGGTAAAAGGAACCCTTCTCCACTGTTGGTGGGAATGTTGACTAGTCCAACCACTAGGGAAATCAGTATGGAGACTCCTCAAAAAACTAAATCTACAGGTTCCATTTGATCCAGCTATTCCCCTGCTTGGTATCTTCCTAGAATTGAAAACCTCATACCATAGAGACATATGCACAACTATGTTCATAGCAACACAATTTGTCACAGCTAAGTCTTGGAAACAACCCAAATGCCCAACAACTAAGGAATGGCTGAAGAAGATGTGGTTTTTCTACACGATGAAGTACTACTCTGCCATAAAAAGGATAAACTAGAGTCATTTGTAGGTAAATGGATGCACGTTGAGAACATACTCTTAAGTGAAATAAATCAGTCACTCCTGAGTACACATCAAATTGTTTCTCTGATATAAGAAACCATAAGTGTACATAAAGACAAAGAAGCATAATAGATATTAGGTAAAAGAAAGATAATATTCAAAAGAGAGGAGAACTAGAAGGGGAAATGAAGTAAGGGAAAAGGGAAAGAAAGGGAAAAGGGAAAGAAAGGGAAAATGTAAATAAACCTGCTGTAAATAAGCAAAGGGGGGAATGGAAGGGAGGGGTGGGGAAGTGGTTGGGGACCAAGATAGAGCATCTATAGGTACAAAATAACCACGATAAATGGGATCATTATGTATACAATGTACCACTGCATGTTCTTGGTAAAAAATAAAAATTAAAAAAAAAAAAGAAAGGCTATTGTGTTTGTAATTAGAGGAGTCTTAGAAGTTAAACACAATAAAATTTGCCATTGTTTACCAAAAAAAAAAAAAAAATCCTTATCCACACAAAGTATGGTAAAATGCCTGGTTTACTGGCTGATCTGTGATATGTGAACAATACCCAATCCTCTGTTATGTTTAACAAGGAAAAAAAAAATCAAATGTTATGAAAATGTTGTGAATATTTAATTATCTTAATTAGGATGTATTTTGAAGCAATACATTTCACATCCTTGGCACATTGTGATAAGCTAACACATTTGTTTGTTTGTTTGTTTTTAATTAAGAGAAGACAATTTATTTACAGGACAATTTATTTACAAGTGGTGAAAAGGGGGTGAAAGGAGATGATAGACAGCTACTCGACGAGTAGGGAGCATTCCAAAGTGAAATACTCCTAGCTAACACATTTGTAAGGCAAGTTGTATAATCAAATTAATACGAGGCCATTAGGGTGGATCCTAAGCTAATTTGACTAGTGTCTTTAAAAGAGGAAGAAGAGCTGGGGATGCAGTGCAGTGGAAGAGCATTTGCCTAGCAAGTGCAAGGCCCTAGAGCTGATTCTAGGCACAGGTAGGAAGGAGGGTAGGAACACAGGAGGAAGAGAGGAAGGAAGAGGTTAGCATACACACAGTATAGACAGAGAGGCGACCAGGACAGAACACATCAAAATGGCAGCCATCTGCAAATTAAGGAGAGATTTAAGCCTCCACCTGCTTACACTCTTTGGATTTCTAACCTCCAGAATTGTGAGGAAATATCTTTTTTTTTTAAGGCATTCAGTCTGTGGTATTTGTTATGGAAGCCCTAACAACTATTTTCAGACCACCAAAATCCTATGACAGAATTTCTTTGTCTTTTGAGTTGTTTAGATAGTACAAATAGAATTGTACTATCATTAAAACAAACACACAAACTGTAGCCATCCTGAAATTTTTCATTTTGGTTTATCTTATAGGAAGAAAATCATGTACATTCAAAAAGAGAAGAATAATAAATGAAGGTGAAATCGGTTAAATGCTGAATGTTGAGAAGATGTTTCCAGAGCACAAAAGTCTATTCTTCAGAGCAGGTATTCTCAAATATACCTTAGCATTGGATGCTATAAGTCCACAGCCTTTGGGAAATCCAGTATTTAATTTGGTGTTATTAATTGCTGATTAAATTTATTAATTTCTTTTTTTTCCAACGTTGACTTTTTGACTTTTCATCTGAACATCTCCCTAAATATGTATAATCAATTTAGTGGGGTTAAGATATTTAGCTTTTCATTTCTATGTAATATAGTACACAGTAGAAACTCAATGACTATTTCATTAATTAAAAAATAAATGGAAGAGCACGGGACATAGCTCAGTGATAGAGTATTTTCCTAGCATGCATGAAACAACAACAAAAACAAAACAAAACAACAAAAGCAAACAAAACCAGAAAAGAAAAAAACAATGACTGGAATGGCTCCTTGCCACCTTAAGTGGCTTCATAAATTCCTATACTCAAAATCACTGAGTTTACATTGAGATCACGTAAGGATCATCTATTTCAACGACCTGGTTTCAGGCAAGGGAATAATGCTAAGGGATAGTAAGTCTAGCGATCAGGCCAACGTCATACAGTTGCAGAATAGAATTCGCCTTCTGACTCAAAGTAGAGCTCTTTCTGTGATTCCTGAGTCAGTGAGACTTCCGCAACTCACTAAGTCACAAATGTGTCATGCACAATGATGGAACATTTACCTAAATTTTCTACACTTCATGTTAAAATTTGTTGACTTTTACCCACACAATGGGAGTCTGGAGAATCAGGGAGAAGGCAAAAATATATTTTTAAAAATGTCTTAGAGAAGAAGTTATAAGTGGAATAGCCAGTATGGGAGAATTTATGCTTCAGGAACAGCCAGAGTGAGATGTCTTATAGGGCCTTCTAAAAATGGCCATTGTGTTAAACAAATTATGGAGAAAAAATATATATAAAACAACCAATGATGACATAGCCATTTTACAAATTAGAAACTCCAAATTTCAGTTTTAAAATTCATACAAACAGACAACATCCAAGAAGCAGTACTGAGACTGTTCATTATCACCAGTGGCTACGACAAACATGAAATCAGTCTTGGTGTGGCGGCTGGTGTTATCAGACAAAACTGCGAAGGAGGTGAACATCTTCACTTTTCTTCCCTGCACTCCTTCCTGCTGTGTCTTTGCGGATGTATGGGACTCTCATGTTACTTTTTTGCTTTTTTACACTACTGGGTAATGAACCCAGGGCCTTCACACTGAACTACTCCCCAGCCCCTTTTAAATATTTGTTCTTTTAATTTTGAGACAAAGCTTGCTAAGTTGCCCAGGCTGGGCCCTAAATTGCAATCCTCCTGCTTCAGCTTCTCAGTGTGCTGGGATTACAGGTACGTACCACCGTGTCTGGTAGTTCCATAATAGAGGGATCCAAACAGGCCCTCTTACCCCTTGCACTACACTTCCTTTTCCATTTGCCTGACTTCTCAATAAAATATTCCATTCCTTCCATTCCTTCACAATCCAGAAAGCAGCCAGAGTGAAATAGTTAACATGGTGGTGAGACATGTGGATAATATTAACCACCCTCATCTATATTTTACAGGAATGTCTTGTTTAACTAAATGCAGTCTGAATTGATAGAGTATAAGTATTTAGGAGGTCTTTTGGGACAAATGAATCTTCCTAATAGTCCTTGTCAACCCCTCCTCAGAAGAATCTTCTTGAGAACTTCCCATTACACTTAGATTTCTCTTTTAGACTTTTGGGCTCAGATTAAAATGTCTGGCATAAGCCTGGCAGTTAGGTGATGTTCATGAGACAGGATGTAAGAAACCAAAATACAGTACTTGACAAGACGCTACATGTTCTTAGTTTAAAAGGCCATGGAAAAGATATAAGTCAACTCAGAATGAAGAACTAATTGTCTGAAGTACGTACATGAAAGATGGAGTGTCTCTAACCTATTATATATACATATTTTGTATAATACTGCTTTTATGAAATGGCCCTTCTATGTTTCAATAAAAATTTAGGGTAAGAGTGTTGCTCTTTGACTTTCGAAAAGAAGTCTTTATTTAAAAACATACTTAGGCATTATTTGGAATTGTTTTCTTTCTTGGAGGAATACAGGAATGAAAATATACATACGTACTTTTCTTGGAGATGTTTCATAGCTTAAAAAAACTACATTTTTGAGGAGCACAAGTAAATTATTTTGTAGACTGTGGATTTGTTTGATGTTTTCTCAAAATCATATTCAGAGTATGCCTTTTTTGCAGAGAAACCATTCCAGATTAAAGGAGGCTAAGGTGACAAGATCAGGGCCTTGTTCAATAAAGGGTATTAGTAGAGGAACTCATGAAATTTGAATAACGCCTACAGGTTAGATAGTATATTAGCAATATTAATTAACTGATGTTGATAAACTTACTTACATAAAAGAATGTTATCCTGAAGAAATACAGTAGTATCCCCTTATCCGAAGTTTCACTTTTGATACTTTACCATCATCTAATTGCAGTCCAAAAATATTAATAAAGAATTCCAGAAATGAAGAACTCATAAGTTTTAAATTGTACACCATTCTAAGAAGCATGACGAAATCTCACTCCACTCCATCCTCCCTGGGACATAAACAAGTCTCCATCTAGCATATCCAGGCCATATACACCACCTGCAACTGTCTTGGTTACCAGGCCAACTGTTGTCATGTCATAGTGCTTGTATCCAAGTAACCCGTATGTAGTAACCTAATGTTGCGTCACAATGCACCTCCTTTCAGCTCATCATCATATAGCCATTGTCAACTCATGTCATCACAAGAAGAAAAGGGAGTATAGTATAAGATATTTTGAGAGACATCACAGTCACCAAATCTATATTACTACATTATTATAATTGTTCTATTTTGTTGTCAGCTATTTTTGTTAAAATCTTATGCTAATTTATAAACTTTATAGATGTATATGTATAGGAAAAAACAAAGTATATATAGAGAATTTGTTACTATCCATGGTGTCAGGAATCCACTGGGTGTCAAGCATAGTCTCAAGGAGTAAAGGGGGATCTCCGTACACATGTAAGTACTTAGGTGTAAGGAAGGATCATGTAACAACCTATCCTCAGACATTTGGAAAAAAAGATGTGTGTGTGCATGTGTGTGTGTGTGTGTGTGTGTGTGTGCAGAAAGAATCATAAAGGAAATGTGGTAAAACATTAATATTTTTGGAATCTGGATGGAGGTTATATCAAAATATGGGCTATTTTTTGTAACTTTTCTCTGAGTCTAAAATTTTTTCAAAATAAAATATTTTTAAACCTGGAGACTATTTAAAATATGTCTATACATATGTTACTTCTGAATTTACATATATACTTAGGAAGATGTGAAAGGCAAGCTTTAATCTTAAAATGTTAATTTCTGTGATCGACTTTACAGTAAATTAAACCCAAATACTAAAGCCTTAGCCTGCAAACCAGACTATCTAGAAATTGGTTCATAGTAAGGTTAGGAAAAGCAAAGCACTTATATAAAAGTAAATTAACAATCACAAAATATAATACACTAGAAATATTTTAGAATTTGTTTCTTTTAAATTTCATTTAAAATTTAATGTAAATATTTTGTCAGTACTTGGGAAAATCTCTATCTGTTCATTTTGGGAAAGGGTAGGTTCTTGATATGGGATTTACTGTACAAGTAACTCAGCAAAATCCTGAACTAGATTAGCTTTTACAAGTAATCAATATATGAATTCATGTTATTTCAGTTGCAGATAAATTACTACTTTGTTAGGACATGTCTTATTGTCACAGAGAAAGCTTTCAAAAGAATCATCTACATTTAGATTAATTTTGATCCACTGGCTAAACCAAGTCATAGTCCAGAAGACCAAGCTATATTGTTCTTTTTAAGGTGTCATCTTGAAAAGAGAATATAAAGAAAATTATATATGCCAATATATAAAGCCATTCAGAAGAAATGGAAAAGTATTACACTTTATTCTAAAGGCATTGTGAACTTTGGATTGAAATGGAGTTGGACTTAATCCCCAATGCCCACATCATGGTATATTCAATTAAATTAGATTAGAAAACTGGGCCATATCATTAAGTGCTAGTGCCCTTTCATGATTAAAAAAAGCAACATGCCTTACAGAACCCTCCCTCCTGACATGCCATTCTTTCTTGCCAAAGGTCATCCCTGCTCTTTACAGCATTTTAAAAAGGAGGCACAAAATTAGAACTCACAACAAAGGTCCTCAGGAGAGTCACAGATACTGAGTTATATAGTTTGGGGCAGGTTGTATGGTTATATAATCACCAACAAAAGGAAGAACAGATTCTCTAGATTACAAATGACTTTAAAAGTTGTGTGTCTACCAAAAAATGTGTGTGTTTGTGTGTGAGAGACAGACAAACATGCACACACACACGTACAAATGCAAAGTAAGAATGAATGAATGAATGAATGACTCCAGTGTTTGGCTCTGGATTGCACAAAGCATTCTGGCAAGCTCAGGTCTGCTCTTTTTCCTAGATAGGAGTGGATTCAGTTGTCAGGTACCAGCATTGGTTTGAATTTAGACATTTTCCAGTGGTCACTTGAACATTTCCATCAGCACTGACTAACCAAGACCAATTCATAAGAATCAATGCCAAACTCTCTGTAACTTATTTAAGGAGGACAAATACAAGTAAGATTCTGAAACAGAGAAATGACATGATGCAACATAAAGATCAAAGGACTCATAATTAGGCCCATCTAGGGTCATCTCCTAACTCTTATTTGCCAGCTGGACGATCGTAGGCAAAATATTTAACTTTGTTGAGTCTTCATTTCTTCATGTATAACATGAGGATAATGATACTTACCCTGTGAAAATCCTTAAGAGAATCAATGAATGGACTACCTTGCCCCACTCTGATGCAAAAAAGTGTTTGCTGTGTGGGTGCCAAGGTTGGAATGCCGTAAACTGAAATGAGGTATGGAAAAACTGAAACATTTCAAGGGAGATAACAGAGCTATAGTTATTTCAAAAAACAAGGGTTATTAGTATCCACTCTGAAGGCTGATTTGATCAGGCCTATGGGTAGAAATCCAAACAGCACCTATGAAAAGAGTCATGCTTGTCCTACGCCAACACCATCTGAAGCAAGAGATTAGGGACTTGTTGACAATTCTCAGTTATCCACAGGTCATTATCTAGCTCCTGGCCTTCACCGCTGTCTACTTCTTGTTGACTCATCTAATGTGCTTGTTGACACTTATCAGTTTTACTCTTATTGCTTTTGAAAAGTGAAAGCTAAAAGAAAGGTCTATTCAGCTTAATCAGATAAAATGTTTCATATCCGAAGTATAGTTCGAGCCAGACAAGTGTCTAAACTAGATAGAAGAAACTGCTTGTATGGTTTTATCGGCAAGCTCAGTGTTGATGATCTTGACTCCTAAGAACATTGGGGGAGGGGCTGGGGATTTAGCTCAGTGGTAGAGAGCTTGCCTAGCAAGCATGAGGCCCTGAGTTCAATCCCCAGCACCACCCCACCCCCCACCCCCACCAAAAAGAAAAAAGAAAAGAAAAAAAGAACAGTGGGAGAAGCAGAAGAGGAGATGATACATCCAGAGGGGCCTAGAGCTCTTTCTGACTGGCGCCCTTGGGTTGGACTTCAATCCTTCATGTGAAGTATAATGACTGTCATGCACGTGAGCCACATCCATAATCAAATGCTTAATATAAAAGCAAGTTCAGAATAAAAATAATTTGGAATGGTGTGTGCTACCACTTTTTCTAAGCTTGCACAAAAAACAGCATCAAGCAAAGTGCTGCTTGGTATTTGAAGAAAAAAGGAGGGGGGCAAGTTGAGTGACACACATTAGGTCATACAGTCATGCTGCACAGAAAGAAAGGCGCTGTCCACCTTATTGCTTCTCTGAGAATGTGACTATAGTTCTGCACTGCCTAGCAGATAGACACTTTCTATCATCAGCCTTATGATAGCTAGATGTGCTGATGGATGTTGTGTGGTGTAACCTGGCTAAGAAAAAAAAGTATGAGTGTAGGTGAAAAAAACCTACAAGGTTTTATGCCAGCAGTGTGTCAACCACTTATACTTTCAATAGACTTTAAAGCTAAGATTATGGTGCAGACACATGTAGCTGAAATGAAAAATTAAGACCTATATTTTATTAGTTTGATACGTTAGTATCTGTCATAGTAATAGGACTGTCTGCTTTTAGAGACTGAGTTGCACCATTAATAAATTATTAGGCACCAATATTTGACAAAAAATTCATTTGGGGGAAGTATTCTTTACTTAGAAAACACTATTTAAATTTAATTCAAATCAATTTCTGTGTTATTGAGTTGAATTTTCCTTTGATTTCCAGAAGATTGCCTTATAGAGTCAGCCATAAGGATTGTCCATATATTAAGTTTCATTTGAATTTGAGAACTCTTTTAGTGAATGGAAACAGACCACCCCTCACAACAACACTGAGAATGAACTATACCCTTCCATTTTAATTCAGTTAAAAGGGAAAGGAAAATATTAAAAAGTAAAAAACAGCTTCTGAATTCAATTTCTTCTTTTTGTCCATTAAGACTTAGCTGAAAACTGGATATCCAATTTACCACCAAGAGGCTATTCAAATATTTCTGTTCAATCCCTCATTGCTTCTAAATTCACTCAAAGGCAAGATTATTAATTCCTCCTGACAGAAAATCAAGATTTAATGAGCAGCTGACAGGCCCTAGAAATTACAGTGTGAAACTTAATATGATAGTTTTGACCAAATAATGTAGTTTTACATATATGAGAAACACATGCAGAGTAATGAACATACTGCAAATATTCAGCTATTAAATTTTGGTCAGGTAGCTAATTCTAAGGAGCACATATATTATCAAACTTTAAAGGAAAAAAGTTATCTCTTTTCCAGTACTATTACCCATATTATACATTTTGGCAAATGGGCACAGTATTTGCTTCTCTTCATTTTTAATTCAAATAAATAGTTATTTTCCAAGGTACTATAGAAGGTGGAATAAAATGATGTTCCTATTTTAATGACTTAAAACCTAATGAATGGTGAAGATTAGATACAGAGACAGCTTTTACCCATAGAAAAACTAAGGTACAGTGGGATAGGAACACGGAGAAATAGCACTGGATTAGCAGGAAGTGAGTGTGGGATAATGGTTTGTTCATTCAGAAGGAAAATCTTCATGAAAGGAATTTGCGTTTGGAGTGAGTCTTGAAGAATGGATAGGGTGAAAATGATGAACAAAGCCCTACAGAGAGGAAAGGTAAGAGAAAAGTGCATCAATCATCTGGGCTAGAGTACAGGCTAGATGAGAAGAGTAGTGGAAATATAGACAGAAAAGTTCTATCAAAGGCTGCCTTATGGAAAGCCTTCCATACCTGGCTAATTCATTGTTTATAGTTAAGTGTCATATGCTTGTCTCACCAAGCAGATTCTAAGTACCTCAGTTATAGAGAGTGTTCACCTGTCTTTGCTGTTCCTGGGGCAGCCAAGTACAGCATGCTAGTGCACACAGTAGGTCCATGATACGAACCCAGGGCACTGGGTTGTAAAACAATTTTCAATCCATTTTTTTTTTTACTTTTTCCTAAGCCTTCTTTTTTATTTTTTCCCTTTTTTATTAGCATATGTTTGCAATACATAATAAATAAGTTCATCATGGTGTATTAGTACATATACATATCACCTCCCCTTCCTCTCCCTCCTATCTCTTCCAAACCCATCTCCACAAAGTCTTAGACTTGAAGTGGCCTTTCTGTGATGAAAAACATGGACAGAATGTGCCAAACCCAGTGATTCAGTCTTTAGAGTCTCACCTAAAAAAATGCTACTGCTGAAGCTCAAGTGGTCTGTTCTGTCTGCTACCTTTTTAACCAAAACTATCAAAGTAATATCTTTTCGTATATTCTATACAAAAATTGAGTTGTGCTCAGTAAAAATGACATGGCCTAAGTGATTTTTATATAGGTTTTTAGTTCTCAGATGTCCTTCATAGGGAAATAACATCAAAACTAAAACTGGTGTGAAATAGAGAAGATGCAGCAACACTGTACCTTATGTATTACCTGATTTTTAGCCTCTCTTTTTAAAGGAACACTCTACAACAAACTAAAAAGGAGCTGGTAACAATCCACTCATAAATCTTATTTAGTTGATAGTAATGACAACTGAATTACTTTGGTTTGAGACATTCTAAGAATGATTAAAAAATCACATAAAACAATGTACATTTATGTATATTGTTTATTTAACATTCTGCCTTTTTTCGTTGTTAATTTTGATTACTGGGGAAGAGGACATGTGTTATATGCTTGGAATACAACTTAAATGATAAGCCTTACCAGTTTTCCCCTTCTCTTTCAGCTATAATTTCAGGGCAAGGGTAGGGTGACAACAAGAAAGACTACTTCTCATGCTTTTAATAATACATATAACATAAAATAGTCTTTTTTCTATCAAGGGTAAATAATTTACTTACAAAAAAGCTAAGCAATATTAACAATATTATAATAATACAGCAGTAAAGAATCAATTTACATCTAAGGTTACTGGTAGATCTGAGAGTGACAGATAAATCACAGATTCTGACACCAATAGGTACGCAATGTTTATTGAATGAATGAAATACATGTCTCATTACTACTAGCATTTAAGAGGTCCAACAACAAAAAAGAGGCATGTAAAAACAAAAACATGATAAACCAAGGCACTATTAAGAGTACTACAAAACGGTATATGTTAAAAACGATTTTACCTAGGAATATGCTAGCTTTGCCATGATTTTTTTCATATTCCTTTAAATTCTGTGATAGACTAGGGATGGGCACATAATATATCTAGAGGTGGGATCTATTTTACCACCTATTCAATCTTGGCTTGGCCTTACGGCTGCTCTGACCAACAGATATTGTGTGACTTTTGACCCAGGCCTTAAGAGACTGTAGCATCCATCCTTCATCTCTTGGACCACCGTATCTGCCATGAAAGATGCCTGAATATCCTCCTGAAGAGGCTATGGGATTTGAAGTATTGGGCTGACACTCCAACTAACTGCCAGACATGTGAGTGAGGCTACCCTGGACCACTGTGTCCCCATAGAGCCTAAAGATAACAGTTGCATGAGTGCTCTCAGGTGAGACTAACAATGCAAACCACCTAGCAGCACAAATTGCAGAATCATGAGCAATCATTACAAGCCATTACATTTTGGGTAGTTTGTTACACAGCAACAGAGAATGGATACATCTTTGAATAACCTTCCATTTCTTAAACTCCTCATTTTTTCCACCCTTTCTTGCTAGTTCTTTTTTTTTTTTTTCCACTTTTTATCTTGGTCTTAGACAATGTCTTAGTTACTTTTCTCTCCTTGCTGAGACAAAATACCCAACACCCAAAGTTAGAGGAGGAAATGTTTACTTAGCTTACAGTTTGTAGAGGTTTCAGTCCACAATCAGCTGGATACAGGGCAGGGTGGCATGGCAGACAGGCAGAAGGCAGCAAGGTAAGCAAGGGGGCCTACAATCCTCTTTGTGTCCCTTATATTTTATCCAGGCTGCTGAGATTAGGGTGGTGCCAAACCAATCAGTGGATTGATTTAGTGATCACATGCCCGTAATCCCAGCATCATGCACTCTAGATTCAGCCACCTCTGAAAAAGCCCGATGGTTGCATGAGGCTTTGGGGGGACATCTAAACACAAAGCATAATGGCCAATGTGCTGAGTATTTATTGGCTTTTAAAAATGGTCTCCCTCTTGTTTTCTCAATCATATATTGCACATGTTTTTGCTACTGAGTTTAGCATATATGTTTAACATCAACACAAGAGTCTTGCATTCCAAGATACAAAATGATATAACCATCTCCCAAAACTGTCAGAGAAGTGGATTATATGCTTCCTTTGGTCATCTGCCATAAATATGTAAGAATGAATTAAATGTCACCTTTTTATCTAAAATATCATCAAGAAGAATACACTGTGAAGTCACCCGTTACCTCAGTTTCAGGTAACAATGAATTGCCTTCTCTGAGTTGATACCCAGAAAGGATTATACTTGCTTAAACTGAACTATGTAAATTATCAAGGCCATGTCCATATTATTTATACATTGTACAGATAAAATATACATATTTGAGTTCTCGAAAAACGTTTCACCTGAAATTCTGTGCCTTTAACACCAATTAGTAATTAAATTTTCATACAAACCTCAGCTATGTTCTTGTTCTTCTCTTATCTATCCCTCTTTTTGGAGCCCCAAAATTTACTGAGAGCCTTCTGACTGGGAGACTAACATAGATGACTATAACACAACTATGCTAGACATTAATAATGCCATGGCAATAGCTCTAAGATGCCTAGCAATCTGCTTAATCTTGTACCACTCAGATAAAAGAACGTATTTCAAATCAGCTCTCTGCTGATTCAGTGAAGTCACATGGGCCCACATCATGCTTCCAAGTAGGCCAAAGGGCAAAAGATATCAGAAAAGTTGATCAACTATCTTTTCAACATGCTCCAAGATTTCACTATCACCCTTTCCAACACTTTTTCATAATCCTTATAGGGTAAAAAAAAAAATTTGAAGTTCAACATAATCCTAATTAGTAATTTAAACACAATACATCTTTATTTTTCCTAAGAGGCAATAGAAAATATAGGTCGAACTTCCCTAACCCCAAAATCTAACATCTGAAACGGTCCAAGTTCTTAAATTTTTTGAGTGCTGATATATGCCAGAAGTAGAAAGTCCCTCAGCTGACCTCATGTGATGAGTCACATTCAAAATAGGCACATTAAAACTACGGCATTAAATCATCTTGGGCTATAAGGTATATATGTAATATAATGGATTTCACACTTAGATTTGTGTCCTGTGCCTAAAATATCTCATGAAATTTATGGAAATATTAAAAAATCAAAATAAAATCTGAAATCTGCAATGCTTCTGGTCCCAAGCATTTCAGATAACGGATATTCAATCTGTATCTCCTCTTTTAAATTATAGAATTCCATTTATCTTTGTTTCAGTAATTATGTTCTCTCTCTATGCTCTCGTACAGGTCATATAAAAGAAAGAAATTTCTAGAAAGTAATCAGTGAAGCCAGATGGTTGAGGGTATGTATACACACATGCTCGCACTCATATACACACAGATGCATGGACACATAAATGCATTATGAAGAGCAGAAAAGCATCCCATTGCTCTGGGTCAGTCCGTTCCTTCTCAGCTCAAGCATTCTATGGCACAGCATTGTAGAAATGCATTCCGATGGGATGTGACAGGAATGAACAGAGTCACTAAAAGTATTTTGGATCATAACACTTTTGGTCAAATAGTTCATTAATCTTCCCCGCTTCACACTGTATGTGATAGGAAAGATGATTTGAGAGGATGTACTTTTGCTTTCCTTGTGATAGGAATTTGCTTTTGCTTCTCCCAGATTCAGTTATGATATTATAGTACTTCTTTGTGGCCTCATAATGATTCCTCTAGTATCTATAAAACTCATTTCATCCTAATTTGGAAAGTGCTAAATGCAAATGTTGCAGTGAAAAATGCTGAGTACCCTGATAAGGATCTAAGTGGATTGGGACACTTGCTAAATGTAATTAACTCTCTTCTCTTCTCCTTATCTTCTTGACTCTATTTATTTGTAATTTCCTTTGCTTCAGAAACAGAATTTTAGTTTGGCACTTACTATTTGGGAGAAAATGTCATGGTCAATTGAGGAATTAGGGTACCCGTGAGAATGGGCAATATTTTACTATAAGTAGAGAGAGTTTTTCTTTCTTATTTTTCTGTCTCTGCTCAGTAGCTGTTGCACACAGGCACGTATGATTTCATTCTCGCTGTTTGGCTCTGTCTCTCTCCAGCTCCTCTATCTCTGTCTCTGTCTATCTCTGTCTCTGTCTGTCTCTCTTGAAATAGAGGGGTTCCTCAACAGTAAGTATGATGTAATTTTACTAAAAATTGCTCAAAAAGTTACTGTATTGTTATAAATACAGTTTAAGAATGTAAGTATTTACACATGATGATTAGCCGAAGGCACTGAAGGTCGTGCGTCTTCACTTCTAGAGAAAGTTTCCAACAAGGCCGCTAAACAACTATGTTGGGTCTATAAATATCTTTACGGTTAATTATTTGTCAGGGACTTGCCTGCACAGTTTTAACATTCTGTAGTACCTACCATTTTATACATAATTTGTATATTTATATCTTCTAATTGGCTGAAGGATGATGAATTCTCTATGAAGTTAGTGATATTTAAGATTTTCTTTGTATCTTTCATTTACTACTATCTGATTTTTAAAAACATGCAAAACAATTTAAAATAAGTCCACTAACTCATTTTGAATTTTACTTAATTTCAGCAAGATGCTAATTAGCAGAAAATTTTACTGCAAAACTTGCAGATCAATTAAAAACCGTATAAATCTGGTTTGCATCTCATCACAAGTCCTGTGAACTCTATTTTTTGTGATTAAACACACACACACACACACACACACGCATGCAGGCACACTGGAGGATGGGAATGGGAATCAGAATAAAGATAAAAATAAAGCAATAGGAAATTGTGTTCATTCATATAAGCCTTAAAATATGCAAACATTTTTCAGTCAGATCCTATCAGTGACACACAGCAGTTCATATATTTCTATTCTGCAACTCAGAGCAATCTGGGGCAAATATTTGCTAATGCCAACAGCATGCTGAGTATGACACGTATATAAGACAAGCATTGTCTATGGGCATGTTTCACTGCGAGAGCAGAGGGATAATCAGGGGCCAGTTGCTTAAAGCAATGCTTTTTGGAAGACAAAACACTTTATCTGGTAGTATTTCTTCCCTCATTTTCTTCATCTGTAAATTCAGTATAGTGCTAATTTATGATGGGGTAAATGTATAATCCGTGTGTTAATGAGTAGGCTTCGCATCCTTATAATATGATAGAGACAGTTTCTTTAGTTGGCTTTCTCATCCTCCACAGAGCCGCAAGACAGAATTATGCTCAATTAAGAAAAATGAGGAAAATTACATTTCATACTTGAGTTTGTAGATTTCAAATTCTCATACACACACACACACACACATACACTAAGATTTCGCAACATTTAACAATGAGAGCCAAAATTAAATGAATAAACTGTTAAAAGGAGAGAGAGAGAGAGAGAGAGAGAGAGAGAGAGAGAGAGAGAGCCACTGCCAGGTCCCCTGTTTGCTATTTGTGTGCTATTGCTTTAAATCTAAATTATTCTGCTTTCACAAAATGACATGAGTTGATGTCATGGTTTAGATCTTGGGTGTCCCCTAAAAGCCTCATGTGTTTGAGAGGTAAATATATCATGGGGTCCCACACTCATCAGTGGATTATTCTGTTGTTTCAAAAATATTTTAATATATATGCTAATTTGTTTCATGTATAGTACTAATTTCTCTTAGTTCATTGAAAAGAATTCTAATTTTGAACCTGCAAATATTTTTAGGAGCAGGCTTTCAGAAACTTTAATGTATTTGAAGATCAGTGCCAAGAAAAGAGAGGAAATTCTGTATTAGGTCAGAACTTAGTCACTCTTTTTACCCTTTGGAGAACTTTGGACCTTTTGCACAGATCTCTTTGGGAGATCTAATCATAAGTGAAAAGCCTGGCTACATTTTTTCAGATTACAGCTTCACTGCCATTATTATAGTTAAGACACCACAGAAAGTGGGAAAGATTGGACACATTCTGACCATTGATAAATATTTTTTTTCCATTGATAGCTTTTTCAATACAATATACATGAAGCTATGTAACTTAATTTTTAATATTTATTTTTTGATTGAGTTACAAAACCAGTTGTTTTAATGGAGTGAGCGAAGTGTTATTTATGTTTTTCTCTTCTTTCTAAGCATAGTTAGCAATGAAAAAATGAAAATGCCCCGGTGGATGTGCGGTACATGCCCGTAGCCCCAGAATTTGGGAGGCTAGAGCAGGAGAATTTCAAGTTTGAGGCAGCCAGGCTGGGCATCCTAGTGAGACCTTGTTGCAAAATAAAAAATAGAAACGACTGTGGATATAGATCAGTGATAGACTGGTCCTGGATTCCATCCCCAGTACCACACACACACACACACACACACACACACACACACACACACACGAAAGGCTGTGGGTTATAAATGCAAACAAACAAATTAAGACAAATTAATTAAATGAAGTTGGAATTAATGTCAGTAGTACCAAAGTGCAGAGTCATAGTGGAGACTTGAATCTACATGGTGCAACATTCTTTGCTCAGAATTTTAGAGATGGTTCTACTTAGATTGAAATCAACCACAAAGAAAAAAGTCAGTTTTGTTTATCTTCGCTTTTGACTTCATTTGAGAGGGAGTTTCTCGCTAGCACAGTGTCGTTTTCAATTTGTTTCAGTATAATGCGTAGGAGATACACTTGATTAATGAACTGATTAGCAACTTCTTTAATTATTTTTCCAGTAGTTTTTTTTTTTTAATCAAAGGTACAGTGAATTCTTTCAGCTAGACTTCTTTAACTGTGGTACTCCAAAAACTATAAACAAGTCCGTATTATGAAAAAGGATAAGTAGAAAATATGAAAAATGTTTAATTTCAAAATAGATTCCTAATACCTCTTTTACACACAAATTCTGTACTTGCATTTCTCTAAAAGTTGTAAATATAAGGGATCACAAAGCTTTTAGAACAGAATATAATAGTTAAGATTGTATCTTTATTATACAGAAAATTCAGGATTTTATTAACAATTCAGTAATCTTTAAGTGATATTATGTGTAGAAATGACAGAAATGAAATATTTGATAATTTAGCCTAGGCTAGATATTGAATTTGATCTCTATTTATTATTGATTTGCCCAACAAATCAGCCCAGAATCCGGTGGCACAAAACAATAAACACTTACTATGTCACGTTTTATATGGTCAGAACCCGAGCTTAGCGGTAGTGCCTGTGACACAGGTTTTATATGGTCAGAACCCGAGCTTAGCGGTGGTACCTGTGACACAGGTTTTTTTATAATTTGGCATTGAAGCTATTGGCAAAGGCTTCTGTTTCATCTGTAGGTTCAACCAGGGCCAAACCGCCTTCCCAGATCATTCACTGGGCTACTGACAGCCATGTGTTTGAGAATATGTGGCCCTCTGTATAAACTACTTAAATGTCTTCATAATATCCATGAGAGGGACAGAGAAAGGGCACACAACATGGAAGAAAATCATGTTCTTTTATAACCTAATCTCACAAGTGACATCCATCAGTTTTTCCATAGTCTACTGTCAGAGGCTGGTCACCAAGCCCAGTCCACACTGACACAGCATGAATACCAAGAGGAAGGAACCACAAAAGACCATCTTAGAAACTGTTTACCATACCTACTGATCTGTTCAAATTAAGCAAACATTTCCACTTAAATAAACTTGAACTTTATCATCACATCACCTAAGTGGTCTGTGCCTCTTCCAGTCTATCCTTCTTCACATATCAGGTATGATTTTGAAATTCTACTGCTCAAAACCCTTTAAATGGTTGGGTCCCTACAACATAGAGAATGATGTTCAAATTCCATCCAAGTCATATATTTGCTCTTCCAACATCTGACTTTTCATTCTACTTACACAGAACTACTTTTAAACATTGTACATTTTTCTACCTTTCTGCTCTACATCTGAAATATCTCCTTCACCATACTTAACTTCCTTATCTATTTCATTTTAGTTAATGAACTTTAATCCATTCATTTAAGATAAAAGTCAAATACTTTTTCAGCCACGAATGCTTCTGAGATACCCTTAATAAAATTCAATCCTTTCATCCATATATCCATGTAATTTAGTTATCTCTAATTCAGAATTATAAATAAGTATGACAACAAAGCTATTTGAATGTTTGCCTCCTACAATGAACTGTATGCTCCTTGCAGAGACAGCAATCATGATTCACTCAGCTTATGTTTCAACCTTTACAACACCTATCGTAATACCTTATTTGTAATTCAGCAGCAAATAAATGCATTTTAGACTTAATTACTTGTGCATAACTTTGTATAATTCAGAACTGTATTGAATCTCACTCAATCTGATGACATATTCATTCATGGCAATGTTTTATGAGATTTCAGGGTATATGATTCTCAATCCAATATTTAAATATACTTGAAAAGGATATTGGATTTATTCAGAGAGGTTATGAAGCCAAAATGTCATAAAAAGAAGAGGTAAATTATCCAGTGCGGAAATTCTATAAATAGATATTTCGAGTATGGAATATTTGAAGGCATTTGTAACATAATATACTCTGGTACAAACATGAAATGGTTAAGTATCTTTTAGTATATCTGTCATACCTTTATAATATTCTGTTTAAAGCTAGCTGATAAAAATGTTGAGGATAATTTCCACGTAGTCATAATGTTTAAAGATCAGAATAACAGAAATTTTTAAGTTAAAAAGCTGACTCATATGACATTTTCAAAAGAGCCAGTAGTGCTAATGTGGCTTCCTATGGTTTATAATACATCTGAGTGCTTTGATAACAGGGGTGCTTAATTCATAGAAAATCCCACATTGTACATTCAAGGCAAAAAAAGGTATCAAGTTTTTAGAAATTAATTTTGCCTTTGTCCATAAAATGTCACATGTTGTACCCAGCCTGAGTTAATAAGGACACGTTTTTAAGCTTATACTCATTATGATACAGTTAGTTGCATTTTTCTTGAATTTTTCATTTAGTAAAGTCCTTGACAATCTTAAAATTCCTTGGTATTATAAGTGTTTCATTTATATGACATCTTCACGAAGTATAAAGCAATTACCTCATTTAGATAATGCTTTCTCTAAAAATGTATAAGGTATTAGAATGGATACTTTGTTGCTTGTATGAATTGTGTCCACTGATGTTACCATCCACCAGGTTCACAGTCTTTTAATCATTTTTGAATACTTTCAAATATTCTGTAACATACAGTACTGAAATATTGATCAGTACATCAGTAAATACTAAATTATATTTGTATACTTTGTTATCTTAAAATTGTAAATCTGGACATTGGGGATTACCTATTATTTATCAAGTATAAAAATATTTTTATGGCACTTTATATTTTCACAAAATTTCTCCTAGTTTCAAGAATTCTAATTTCATATCATACCACATTTAAATTTCCCAATATACCTATTTTTAAAATAAAGTTTTCTTTTAAAATAATTTAGGTTTAAAGAAAAATCACAAAGATAGTATAAGAGCTCCCATCTACCCTGTGCCCACTTTTCTCTAAAAGCTTGTTTCTGCCCCAGTATCTCATCGAGGGTATCACACCCCCTATTACATCGCTTTGGGTTTCTCTAGACCAAGACAGTTTTTCACGGTCCTTGCATTTGATGATCTTGATAGTTTTGAGGGACAATAGTCAAGTACTTAGTAGAAAGTCCTTCACTTTGGTATTTTTTTTTTTAATATTTTACTCATGATTAGACTGGAGTTACATATCGGGGTAGAGGGACCCCAGAGGTAAAATGCTACTTTTATCACACGAAGAGAACATAATATCTACATGCTTTATCACTAGTGACATTAACCTTGACCACCTGGCTAAGGAAACGAATTAAACTAATTTACATAATTTTTGTTTATCCAAAAGGCATAATGAAGTAATGAGAAAATTGTCAAGTAAACAATTTGGTTTATCTATTTCATCTCACATATACATGTGTATATAGCTATGTATATGTGTGTGTGTGTGTGTGTGTGTGTGTGTGTGTGTGTGTATACCCCTCCCAAGTAGCCAGGGTTTATGAGGATGTTGAATTTTTTTTTGATGAAACACTAAAAGTGTTCGCTATTTATGGAGAATGATAAGTAGAAATGATTACAGTTTTAAACTTGAAAGATTAAAATTAGGGCTGTTATCCTGAATAGAATTTGCCTTTTAGATAGCTCACTAATATACAAGATATTTATTGCTAACAACTGTACAAATGTTTTATTGAAATAATGCTGATGTAATAAAATATTAACCCATTTCATGGTGACGCCTGATAACTCGCATTTCTAATTCTACAATATGGTCAGGATATTTTATTAAATAAGTGATACACATAATTTATAGCAATAGGTATGAAAAAAAAAAACAGGTCCAAAAATTTAAGTAATCCCAGACACAGAGGATGTAGGTAACATGGAAGGACAAAAAGGAAGAATAGAAATATATAAACAAGATGGAAAAATGGCTAAATGGATGAGAGGTAGGTGAGGAAAAAAGTAAATAAATAATCTGTAGAAAAATAAAGTGGCTGGATACTATGGAATCATGCCATTAAATCAATTTTAAATGCTTTCATTTTTTTCAGAAGCACTAAAATTGTGTTTATATACATTTAGAGCACACCTTGCTGGAGAGTGTATGTACAGACGGCTGAGCATATATATTGATTCTAGAGAAAAGACTCACTTGCCTTTCATTTCTGCTCATTTTCAATGAGGGAGAGTGAGTAGACTACTAGTGGATGAAGATTACTGTGATTCCATGGAGAATAATTTCCTTTAGTACAACGCTGTCAGAGGAAACCAACTGTCAATTGCAGAAATTTATCAGAAAAAATTACTGGCCTCCCCACACACCCCATTCCAAAAGAAATTAACACGAGATAACTTGCAACCATTGTAGTAAATATTGTTTCAGGTAAGAGTCATCAATAGTTGTAAAACTTCAAGGAAGACTTGATGTAAAGGAATATATCCACATGGTCTAAAGTAGACATACCACCCAACAACTTGACCAGATGACCAAACTAACATCACCAATGAGAGAAGGAGAAACACTGTATGCCTACAGAAATCCTAACAATGACAGATCTGCTTATGTAGTATACTGGAAAGGAAAGCACAACCTGAATGAATCACAAGAGAAATGCAAACTAAGGAATGTTTTATAAAACAATTCAGCAGTATTTTTCATATTTAACAATATGATGCAATGTCATGAGGAACTGTGCTAATTTGAAGGAGACAAAAAAGATATGATACCTAAATGCAATATATGATCCTGAACTGGATCCTGTACTGGGGGATAAAAATGCTATGGAAGATACCACTGGAACAAATATCATTGGAACAACTGACACAACTGGACTATGGACTATTGAGGAAGTGAAAGTATGTATTAATGATATATTTACTGAATTTGATAACTTTCATATTGTTACTTAAAAGAACCAATCGTTTTCATAGGAAATGGTCACTAAAGTACTCAAAAGAAAGGAGTATAACGAAACAAATGTGGCCACATATTTAAAATGCTTGCATCAGTCTCTTTTCTACTGTCAATTGCATAATACCAATACTGTCAATCTACTGTCATGTGGTATTATGTCGATCACATAATACCACAGACTGGAAGAGTTAGTGAAAAAAAGCAGAGGTTTAGTTTTGCTTTTGTTCTGGAGAGGCCAGTTAAGCGGGCCTCACCTGGTGCTGGCCTTCTAGCTAGCAGGGTCCTAAGGTAGCACAAGGGATCACATGGCAACAAACAAGGAGCACGCATGTGCAAATGTGTCTCTTCTACTCTCCCTTCTTATAAAGCTACTGGGATTCAATCATCCTGTTTTACCCTAATGACTTTATTGAATTCTAATCATTTTCCAAAGGGCTCCCTTCTTTTTTTTTCCCTATTGTCTACCTTTTATTTTGCTCTTTATTTATATATTGGGCTTTTCACATAAGAGAAACAATGTGATACTTAAGCTGTGTGTCTGATTTACTTCACTTAACATTATGGTCTCATGGTGCAAACAAGTTTTCCACAAATGACTCAAGTTTATCCTTCTTTGTGGCAGAGTAGTACTCCATTGCATATAAATACCATATTTTCTTTATTCATTCATCTGTTGGTGGACATATAGGCTGCTTCCAAGATTTAGCTATTATGAATTGTGCTGCTATACACATGGGTATGCATGTGGCACTGTAATACGATGTATTCCACTCCTTCAGGAAGATACCTAGAACTGGAATAGTTGGTTCAAACGGAATTTCCATTTTTAGTTTTGTGAGGCATCTCCATACTTATTTCCATAGTGATCGTGCCAGTTTACACTCCCACCAAAAATGAAGAAGTGTTCCTTTCCCCCATAGCCTCTCCAACATTTGTTATTATTTAATTTCTTAAAGATAACCATTCTTTCTGGAGTGAGATGGAATCTCAGTGTTGTTTAATTACATTTCTTGAATGCCAAACACATGAAGTTTTGGAGGATACTGAAATCATATCCAACCATATGAATAGTGATTCTAAGTAAAGGGTACACAGGAATTTTCAGTATTATTCTTAGAACTTTTCTATAAATTAGAAAATTTTGCAAAATTTTAAAAAAATAGACATAAAGATGGGTTTTGTAAACCCAACTATCTACTAAAAACTGACCAGTTATTTTCTATATTAAACAAAACATACAATAACATACTTTCTAAGGGTCAATCTCAAACCCCAGGGAATCCTCACGTTGGTGTAAGTCAACTGCCTGGTCTCAAGACACTCAGTAAGTCTGCAGAGAGGCTCCTCCTGATGAGGAAGAACTGATGTCTTCAGATGAGTTTTAAGTGAAAAGGTAGAATATTTATCAGTTTAAGATTATTCCTACAGTATACTAGTGAGTTTTACTTCAGTTGTAGTCCATTAATACATCTTTTCAAACAGGATCACAAGATAAAATAGTGGAGTTAAAGTTGCCTGTACTGCTGAATTTGGAATTTATTTTTGGGGTTTTGTCAATCTATTTCTCATTCTTTCCATTCCTAATAGTTGCTTGCTGGGAACGCCGCTTCCTTTGATTCAAGTAGCCAGTCTACTCAGAGAAGGGAAAAGCTTCTTCCTGGGAATGACAGTGGGTTACAATTCAAGATGGAATCAGATTTAGTGACACTTAAGATTTTGCCTAGACTAGAATGCGAAATGAAATGTAGAAGTTTTACAGCTCACCAAACTGCCTCTGCATTCACTCTAAAAAAATGTTCCAAAGTGTTCAAGCTAACTTTTCAGAAATATTATAGTTGTAAAATCTGTGACACCAGTAATAGTTGTGCCAAGCATGGGTTTTATTTTAGTAAGTTGTTTACCTATGCCAATATTTAAGTGTACTTCTGTGCAAAAAGATGCGGATAATAGTTCTCTTTATAGAAAAATCAATGTACCCAAATAGTCATAAAATCTAACTGTGTGTACATGTACATGCATTATGCAAGTACAAATAGATCTATACAGGGCCACATGTGATCTAATCATCCTGGAAATTCTGTTTCGGTATACGATATTAAAAAATGCTGAAGAGGCTTTGTTCCTCAGAGTAAAGTCATACATTTCATGTTACTACTAGCAAATTATATATGACATGTAATTTCAAAATGAAATTAATCTAAAGTAATAGTGCAACAACAAGGATAAGCAATGAAGCCTTTCATAAGACAAAATGGATTTTGCAATTCTACAGAGTTTTAGTTACAAGTAATTATAAATGCAATTTAGAACACTTAAAATGTATTTCTTTCACTGGTTAGTTACATTAGAACAGCTATTGTTCCAAATGGAGATGGACTAATAAATTGTAATAATTACCTCCCTAAAAATTGGATTGCAATGTTATAATAAGCAGTCTATGTGAAAAAAGAAACCCATTTGTTCCAAATCTGAAAGTTTATGTCAATAAAGCAGCTGAAAGTTTATGTCAATAAAGCAGTGTGTTGGGATATACATGGATACATACAGGTATATATATATAACAGACAAATATGTGTATATACACATTTAATTGTTGTCTTGTTAAACAGATTGGTCTACTAAAAGGAATTTTAACTGTAAGCTATGCTACCTCTGTAAAGATTCAGATAGTAAAGCAGATTTTAATAAAGTACATATTACTTTAAAAATCATCTTGAATTTATAATGGCACAGTAGGTCTCTCCATATGTACAGGTTTCCTTCTTCCATCTATAAATGCTATAATTATTCCCACTATTGGGAAAAAAATACAGGAAGGAAAGAAATAAACAGAAAGTAAAGGAGAAGAAAATAATGCAAGATTGAGATGGAAAAATGAAGCAAAAATGTTAAAGGACAGGAGGAAGGGAATGCAGAATGGGGATAGGAAAGGGGGGAAAAGAATGTGGAAAGTGCAAGTGAAGGAGAATCTCTACATTGTTAGAGCTTGTGAAAACAGTTGCAGTAGGTACGCTGATCATACGATGAATGACAGTCACTAGGAAAATGAAAAATCTAAGATTTTAGTCACATCCAGTTTTGCTACTGTACAAACACGTACTGTGAACCTGTCTTAATTTGAAAATTAAGACCAAATGCAAATGGATAGCTCTGGGTTAAAAAGAATAGAAACTGATGTGAACATGATCATTAATGCCTTATATGATTTTTCAATAAATCTTAAAGAATATTTATTTTACCTTTTGGAGATTATTTTGATACTCATATGATCAAGCCCTGCCCCGTCCCCATACTCTCCATGAGTACTCCTTCCTCTGTCCCCTCTTATGCATCTGTTCCAATCATTGGCTCCAGACATCTTACTCAAGATAGTCATTAAACCCAATTCAATAATACCAATTCAGAAATGATAAATGATAACTAATCATCCTTTTCTCCAACCAACAGCTCCTATGTCTCCATCTCTTTCATGAAGTTACTTCTACTAGTCCTGTTGTTTGATGTTAAGAGGCATGTCCTGCCTCTGAATCCTCCACTTCGTTTGTAGCTGTCAGCCTCTTCCAGTCATAACAGCTTTCCTTTGTCAGCCTAGAGTCTGTGGTTGATCTATTGTTTTCCTGCAGGGACTGGTGATTCGACAACTCACCAACCATTACCAAGTACCTTCTCTCTTGTCTTTAGATGTGAATTACCTAAATATCCTGTTTACTAGCATCTTTTTGCAACCAGACATGTAACGCAGTTTTTGCCAGTGAGATGTAAGTGAAAGTTTTCTTGGTGAAATAACACATCCACCTGGCATTTTCCTCTCTCTCTATCTTCCTGCTTTGAATGCAGATGTGATGCCCAAAGCTAAGGCAGCTCTCTCATGACCATGAAGGAAAGGTGAGCCACTGAACTAAAGAGAGGAGCCACCTATTTCCACATTACATTAGAACAATCACGTTTCTTAAGTGGCCTTAAGTTAGCTTAGCTGTTACTTCCAACTGTTTTTCTAATCCCTCCATTTCCCTTCTACATTTTATTTCTCTGAAACTTTCCTAGCAAAAGCCCAACTATGGTGTAATTGAACATTGTATTTCTACCCAAGCTGGCAAAGAAAATTACAGACCCATCCAGATTAGTGACACTATACATTCATGGACCACAATTTTAACAAAGCCCATCATGCTTTCCATGTTTCCATAGTCATTTTCCCAACTTGTTTTAAAATCTGTATCCTTATCATCACCATGGCTTTTATACACACCACTCCAGTGAAATTGCACTCGAGTTCACTAATAACTGACTTGTAAGGTCCAAAGGACTTCTCAGTATTAACCCTCCTCATTACTACATGCAGAAGAACTCTCTATAGCATAAGTACTGTATCAACTACTCACTCCTTATTGAAACTGTTTTCGGTATTCTTACACCACTATATTCTTACCTTTCCGGGCATCCTTTTTAGTTTTTAAAACGGATTCCAGTTCCCTGGCAAAATTGTCCACAGTGGTATCTCTTCTTGAACATAATAATCACAGTAACTTTTCAACTCACAGTAATTTTAAAGTTTATGAGAATGCCAATATTTGGATCATCTGTAGGCCTACACTGCCCGAATTTTTCCTTGGTTCACTTTCTTCAGAAGCCTATTAATGTTTGATTGAATACATTTTACCTGAAAAATTGCAGAGGCTCTGCATAATATTTTCCTCTAGAGAAGGTTCACTCTGTCATTTACAGGTAGCTAGAGTAGAGGTAGATGGTTTCAATCTAACAAAGGAGGGGAATAACTACCAGGTTGAGGTGCACACCTACAAGTTCAGCCTAAATCCGGCTTACTTCCCGCGTCCTTACAGAATGGGCTCTTCAGTGGTCCCAACTGAAATCCTGGGGCAGTTCTTGGGGTTGCTCCTCTGTGGACGGTTCTAAACATTAATTTTTGTTTCTTTAATACTATGAGTCCTCGCTGCTTTTCAGTCACTTCCTGTCTGACTGATTAGGCATTCTCATGACATGCGCGGCTTAAGAATTTGGCAACTACTGAAAGGTAAAGACTACTGAATGCAAAGTTCATTTCTCTACTCATCCCTTCTCTTCAGCATTTCGTCCCCTTAAGTGCTGACTACACTGACAGCCCTCAATCTTTTCTCTTTCTCTCTCTCCAGCCCCATGACACAGCTGAAACCTCCGGTGACTTCGCAGTACCATTCACCAGGAACCGGAAAATACCCCAAAGGGAAATATATGGCGCTTCTCTGTCACTCTGCTTATCCGGGATTTTTAACTTTTCAAGTCCTGGCCACTTTCCAATGCCTTGAAAACAGACTTTTTGTCTTTTATGTGGATTGTGTAGATGTTCCTGGTAGAGCACTGTTTTGCCACAAGTTACAGCATCACTAACAGAAATAGAAATCTCTCTGGCTTTTTTCCTAGTCTTCTCCTAGGCATGTTGCCATATGGTTGAATCTTAAATATTACTTCTCCTGCTAGGAACATTTGCCTCTCACTTCACTTCTCTTTTCCTGTTTAACTCCTACACATCTTTCAGCATCAGTTTAGAATGTTCTAGGAAGCATTTTTATGCCTCCCTCCCTTCTTTCCTTTCCTTGAGACAGGGTCTTACTACATTGCCCAGGCTGACCTTGAAATTGTGATCCTCCTGCCTCAGCCTCCTAAGTAGCTGGGGCTGCAGGCACAAGCCAAAATGTCCAGTAGTCCCCAAAGTCAGTTAGGTTATTATTCCATATATGCCCTTAATAGTTCCTCCACATTAACCCTTACCACAACTGATTATAACTTCTTATCTCTTTATCCGTATCCTTTCCCCAATACTCTACAAGATACACATCTACAAAATACATGAGGGGACAGACAATATCATGCTTATTACTGTACTCCCAGGGCTCTTTCCTTTGTGTCTGTGAGTGCTCAGCAAAGTGTTGAAGGAATGTTTGGCAATCAGCTATTGAACAACAAAGAGAACTAAGGGGCTCAGCGTCCTTCCTCTCTTCTTCCTCTTCAGAATTACGATGCTGTGAGGAGTTGCTCATCTTCTTTCCTCACCGACAGCTCAATTCATGTGATCTTGGGACACTTAATACACATGCGTAATTTTGGAACTACATTCAAGTAAAAATCAATGTGAATAAAACACGATTGAAAACAAGGAAAATAGTTACTGAATTCTTTTCAAGGAAGATTCCATTGATAACGTGTGACAAAACTCAAAACACAAGCACAAGATGGTCTGAGAACTAAGCAAAAAAAAAAAAATTCCTTGTCCTTAGGAATGGTGGCACTTGTCCAATGCCTAAATAAATAGTTTATTTTGTTATCTTTCCCATTTGCATATAAGTCCTCTCTTTTCAAAGGTTTCCTCTGGCACCATATAAAAGTATCTTCATCCTCCTCCCTTGTTTTACCTTGATGATTAGCTGAAAACCAGCCTCAATCTTAGTATAGTAGTCCCACAATAAAACCTTTCTAACCAAAAAAGGAGACTGTAAGTTCACAAGTTTGAAAAATTAGCCAGATTTTATAAAGAACATGTGTCATTTAAAATTAAAACAATATATTTATGAATCCTATTCTGAAACTTCACACAATCTCCTTATATTTCATCATTCTCTTATAAAGCAACTTGTTCTTTCTCAGGCACTGTTTGTCACTCAAGACAAAAATTTAAAATTTTCTTATTCAATGTTATCTCTTTTGTTTCAGTAGTAGTAGTATCACAAATGTGTTCACTCATACCATCTTATGCTTGTGTACGTAAACAGAAAAGTTGTAATAAATTAGAGAGGCCAAGTCAAGCCACATTAAAGAGATGGTATAGGGAGGAAAGAGTAAGCCACAAAACCTGCATGAGCTGAGGTAGGGAGAGGGTTATGTATTTGCATCTTCAAAGTCACATAGGATAGATTTTGAATAGGAGAGGAAATGTTGAGTGTGCTGCTTTAAGCAGGTGTGAAAGGTTGAGTTAGGGAGCAGGATACAAAAAAATGTTTTGAGCCTTGTCACACATTATCAATGGAATCTTCTTACTGTCTCACTGCGAATGTAAAGTACTTAAGTTACATCCCATTGGCTACTCTGTGGTACCCCAACCACTATTTATAACATAGTTTCAATGGGAAAATGCACTCTGGATTCCAGACAACTGCCATTCGAATGAAGTTTTCCTATTTCAGTAATCAGGATTCAAACAATAATATGCCCCACATTTGTCTACACACCAGGTGTAAGACGAGGACTGCCTATATTTGAAAAGAACATATGCTAGTATGTTGTTGTTAATCAAGGGAAAAAATATAAGGATGATGAGTTTCCATGCCTGGATTTTTCTTCCTTGTCTTCAATTATATCCCTCCATTCTACCAAATTCAATTAATGTAATCCTGAAGAAAATTTTGTCAGTACAACAGATGCTCTATTTTTAATCTTTTCAGAATAATTTTCAACATGTAAGACACCAGTTAAGTATTCAGGTTACAGAAACCACTCAATAATTATAGTAATCACAGTTTTTCAGAATCAAGTAGATGCACTGGAACAGATGTTTTCTTTTCAAAGTTCTATTTAATGCATGTTAGGTTTCTCTTTTGCTAGCAGTGGACCCAATCAAGATACCACTGTTGTATGCCATTGCCTACCAGGAATAGTTAGACTGTGAGCAGTAGGAAAGAAAATGAGCAATGGCCATTCCCAGGGTTAAAGCTGCAAAGACAGGAGCAACTGAAGAATTGGAAGACAGTGAATGAGGAGTACTCTTAAGTATAGTGTTGAAATGAGTGACAGGAGAGTCACACTTGGTTAATGACAGAAGTGAGACTAAGAGGGAAAAGTTGAATGGGACAACGGCTTCTAGAGCACCACACAGGAGAGTACGGAATACAGTAGATGTGATGGGCTAGGAAAGGTGGAAAGAGAGGTGGCTATGTTCACATAAGAGAATTTTACAGTACCTAGAGGACCAACGGTTTCAAGACATAATGAAATTTAAAAGGTGATCACTGGATCTAGGGGATCAAGGAAAGATGAACCAAAATTGACTCCAAGAGTATGAACCTACATGACTGAGCTCATTATTGCTAGAGACAGAGAAAGTAAAAGGTGTAATATGCTTTGGAGGGAAGACAAAACAAGCACTATGTTGGAATGTATACTAAGAATGGTATACTGTTCAACGGCTACCCTTAGCTTTTTGTTAACAAGTGACAACTTGACATGTTGACATTTTTGTTTGACATCTCTTTTTCTAAAATGGCCTAATCACTCACTCTCCCATTCTCACGGATTCAGCAAGAAGAGCTTCTGTGTAAAGACCCTAGGAGCAGAGCAGTGGCGTTTTGTCATTCAGTTTGATGGGTGACTTTAGAATTACCATTCAAATCAGCCTTATGTTCAATATCACGATTGTCTGTATAAAGTAACCTCTGAATGATTATTTCCAAGACATTTGTGGAAGCTGATCTGCTCAAGAGAAGAAGAGCTTTCTCAGGAAAAAACTATACATTCCTGCTCGAGGTCATTTTTGTAGCAAAGGATCTGACAAGGCTCCACTGATACTAACTCAATCTGCCATCCTACGGCACAGTCATCTAAAGATGATGATGTACTTCTCTGGATAGTCAAAACTGTGTCGTGATTGCCAGAGGCCTGGTCTGCTGACATTGGCAAAGGTTACATTTACGGATTTGCATTGAGAGCGTCACTTCACAAATATCTTTCACTTATTAGTCATGCAAATTAGGTCTACACTCAAGGCAATTAAAATGAACCAAGCCACAAGAAAAAAGAGTTTTTCTCGAAATATTCAACATACAGTTGAGAAAATGAGCAATTTACCCCAGATACTCTCTGTATCATCACTAACAACAAGGGAAAATCAGGTGAAACAGTACCAGAACATAAGACTCCATGTGGGCCAGTGGATTTATCATTCTTTCATGGTTTCATAATTCCTTTTTTTTTTTTTTTTTGGTGATGCCGGGGATCGAATTCAGGCCCTTGTGCTTACAAGGCAAGCACTCTAATCACTGAGCTAAATCCCCAGCCCCGGTTTCATATTTCTTAATCGATTTTATAAGGTTGGTATCTAAAGTAAAAAAATATAAAATTATAATCTTTGATATCCTAATATTATACCCCAATATACTGTTCCAAGTAAGATGCTTAATGTTGGATCTACAAAGATAAATAAGACATGATTCCTCCAATGAGCTTCCACTGTAATAGAAGATACAGGTAGGCAAGGAAAAACAACAACATAAAACCCAGAAAGCAGTGTGGGTATTTTCAGTGTAAATCACATGATGAAATTATCATGGGAAAAACTGACAAAGTGAAATGTATTCGGCCATTCTGTGAGGGGCCAAACTGAATTTTAAAGGTTTTATCAAGTGAAAAGAGTAAGGAAGGACATGCCAAGCAGATAGACACAGTTAATAAAGTTATGAAAAGACAGATGGATTAGAAAGGAGACAAGACTGGAAGCTAGAATGCTATCTAGAAGACTCCTGTAGTTACTTGGCAAAGGATGGTGAGAGATGGGACTGGGACAAAGGCAGTTAGGAAGCCGCAGGGGTAACACAGTAAAGAAATATTGAGGGAAGAAAATAGGAAGTGGAGATTGTGGGATAAGGGCTTTATAGAAAAGGAGGAGGCAGAGTTTATATCTAGTTCCCAGCTAGAGGGACTGGCTGGATTGGTGGTACCACTTGTGAAGAATAAGAAAAGGAACTTCAGAAGAAAAAATAGAGTTAAGACTTTGATATGTTGAACTGAAGATGCCTGTGAGACATCTAGCTAGAATTGTCTAGGAGGCATTTGGTTATGCAAGTTTAAAGTTCCAGGGAGAACTGTAGGCTTTAAGTGCAGACACGGAAGCCATTTACATATCAGTGATAAAAATACATGGGTGAGTAAGGCCCCCCGCAGAGAGAGGGAGAGTCCATGTGGAGTGACAAGAGGAGGGATGAGGGCAGAACCTTGGTGAACAAGAGCATTTAAAGTGCAAAGGAAAAAGGAAACACCAGATACAAGGAGAGATGAGAAATATCAGAAAAATCAGAAAAGTATGGTGTCACAAAAACAACACTGACATTCAAGCTTGTACAAAAATCCACAAAGCAACTATTTGGATGACAGAGATTCTGAACTTAGTTTGAGGTTGTATTCTAAAACAGTCATAGCAAGGTGCAGTATCTTAATTATCTGTGTGTCTCTGAGCAAGTGTCTGGATCACTGTAAGTTTTCAATGAATATTTATTGAATGAATGAATGTGCCTCAATATGAAGAATGCATCTTATTAAGTAAAATTTGAAGGTACATGGATAAGAAAAGCAGTTTAGTCATTTTAATTATAGTACCTCAAGGACTACCTTGTTGGTAGTAAAATCGCAAAGATAACAGTAACTATACTTTCTGAAGGACGATTTCTCAGGTACAGGAGACTACTCATCATAGCACTTGAAATAAGCAAGCTGTATAGTTCATGCAGACTAATCACTAATACAAAAAATACTGAACAACTTCTATAAATGTTTTCCAGACACTGTTATAGGCACTGGGGAGTTTCTGGATAACTAGATGAGCGTTTACATTTCAGTGGGGAAGTAGGGGACTTTCAAAGGACAAATAAATAAATGGCAGGTGGTGATAGATCTCAAGAAGTAAAATGTAGGGAATCTAATTAATTCTTATTTCTAATATAAACATGGTTTGAAATTTTACAAATCACAACATGAAAGGTGAATTTAGGAGATGTGTAATTTGGGAGAAACTGTACATTTATCAGTAGCTTTAAATATTTTAAGAAACTTAGAACACTTTACTTTTTTTTTGCATTTGCTGTTTTTGCTGAACATTGTTTTCCAGATTAATGGGTATTATATTTTTCAATAATACATTCTATAAATATCTAGTGTTCTCATTTGTATTTAACCTTTATTTTGCATGTCTAGAATGTTTATTTTAAATATGGTCATATTTGTAAGTCTTTTCTTTTATCCTTTGTATTTTCTGTATTATTAATAAACCATTCAAAAAATTTAGAATACAGAAATGAAACAAGTCATAAAAAACTATAAAATGGAAGTTACGGCTGCTGTTTCAAGTTGTACTTTTAATAAGCGTTTGAGGTTTAAAAATGGTCCTGAAGAATGATTTCTCCTCCCAGTTTCCCCACCACCACAAATATTTGCCCAAAAGGCATAAGAAGGAGGCTTGACAGGTCGAATTTTGTCAAGATACAGCTTCTAAAATGTGAACAGTGGTAGTTGTGGGGACAGAGGAAGTAATTTCCGTTGGTGGGCAGTATTATCGGTACTGGCTATGGAATGCCAAAGAACAAAGATAAGTACTTAAATAAACTAGGATTGTAAATTGGAATTGATATGAATGAGATGTTCAGTCCATTTAATCATGGTCATTATCTTAGGCTTGTATTTGAAGTTAGCTAGAATTCCTTCAAGTCATTGCTACACATATTAGAAAGAGCAAGTAATCTAAAGGGGAATGAGGGCCAAAATATCTCCTATGAGTCTTTTTTTTTTTTCCTATGAGTCTTTATGCCTCTATATGGTCTCAAAAATATTGTAGGGTGGGAAGATACAGAGATGTGAAGGGAGACAAGAGTAGAAAATGTTCCAATTTCCCACCAAGTTGATTTCAAAGTTCACCAGGCAATAAGGACAAAAGTCTTACAAGAAAAGGCCTCCTGTGTCTCTAGGCTGGAATTAATTACCATGTGAAATGCTGTGAAAGCCCTGTGAGACTGGAGAGAAATTTGACTCTGCCAGCTCCCATTTTTCTAGGATCTCCAAAGGCATGAAAGGAAAGAGCAACACCTTCGATAATAAAGTGAGAAAGCCCTGCATGAATTTGTTATGTAAAATATTAAAAAGCCTTGCATTCTTTGCTTGTGATCACCTTTTTCTTGTATGTTTAGTTCAAGAGTGCTGCTACCAAGCCCCTCCAATAGGAAAAGGAGTATTCATGGGTAGGAGATAAATATATTTATTGTCTACAGTAATGGAGTTGTAGTTCTCATTCTCTCAGCAAAATCAAGAGGAAACAGAATACTAATAATGATTGTAAGGATAAAAAGTGAGAGTTCCATTTCCCTAGAAGGCATATTGTAACTAAATTACCAATAAGACCCAGTTTCTGATTTTTGCTTCTCTGAAATTTGGAATTTTTCTAATTAAAGTGCTAATGGAAGCAGTCATTGAGTTTTAACTAAATGGACCTCAAATTATGAACTACATAATTCAGAAATATTTGTTGACTAAATGGATCTAAGACTCTTTAACCTTCTATATACATAATTTTTACTATGAAACTTTAAAATCCAGAGTCTACATAATAATCTGAGATAAAAATTCTATAGTGAGAGAAACAAGACAACATCAGGTTTAGGCTTATCACATATAGGGATGTAAGCACATATAATCCTATAATCTGTTACAGTAGAGAGTGTACTAGAATAATCATCATAAGACATGAGTTCTAGTAGCAATTTTCCTACTAACTACTTATGGGAATGTGTATAAGTCCTTAACCTTTATATAAAGTAAAGGAGTTGGTCCACGTTAAGCTCATTTTCACCAATTTCTATGATTCTACGCCTTATAAGCAAATAACTTCTATATGCAGAAACAGTTTTAGATTTCTTTTGGGTTTTTTTTTGTTGTTTGTTTGTTTGTTTTGCAGTACTGAGAGCACTTAGCTACATTCCCAACTCTTTTCAACGTTTTAAATTTTTTTTTTTATAATTTAAATTGCTGTCTTCAAATTTGTAATCTTCCTGCCTCAGCTTCAGAAGCAGTTGGGATTATAGGCATACGCCACCATGCCCAGCTCCTAGATACAGCTGTTAACCACAAACTCTTACAAAGATTGTTTGGTAAAATAGTTCTTAAGGTTAACATTATTTCTACTTTGAACTCATTTATAATTTGAAAAAGAGAGAGGCACCAAGTCGGTGTTGAATAAATGACTGCAGGTAGAACTAAGATTTTATAATTTAGACACATGTCAAAATTTTCCTCTCCCAGAACTATTAGGATTCACTTGACATGGTGGGGGGTGAAGAAAAGCAAACAAAATGCATGTGAGGAAAGAAGACCTAGAAATACGAAGAGATATCATTCTACAATATATGTTATTTTGTAGAACATCTTGCGAATGTGCTCCACAAATACAATCGTCTTAGTTTGTTCAAGATGCTATAACAAAATACCATAAACTGAATGAGTTATGAAGAATTGAAATTTATCCCTCATAGTTGTGGAAACTGGGAAGTCCAAGATCAAAGCACTGGGGGGATCTGGTGAGAGCTGCTTCCTCACAGTCAGTAACCTATTGCTGTGTCCTCACATGCAGGAGGGGCTAGCCAGCTCTTGTGAACCACTTTTATAAGCACCCTAATTCCATTTGTGAGGGGAACACATTCAGATCATAGCAGCAATGATATCTCATTCTACTTTATAAATGAATGCAGTCAAAGCAATATGAAAGTAATTTACTGATGAAGCAAGTGACCATGAAAAACATCTTCATGTCATCACTAAACTGCTACTGAAAGTCATATTGTTTTTTCTATACTATAGAGCTGTAGTATTAAAAACAGCATGGTACTGGCAAAAAGACAGACCTGAGGATCAATGGAATAGATTGGAGGATACAGAAACAACCTCAAACACACTCAAATACGTACCTCATCTTTGACACAGAAGCCAAACACCCTCGCTGGAAGAAGGATAGCCTATTTAACAAATGGTGCTGGAAAAACTGGCTTACCACATGTCGAAAATTAAAACTAGATATATGTCTCTCACCATGTACTAAACTCAAATCAAAGTGGATCAAAGATCTAAACATTAAAACAGAAACATTAAATTTACTAGAGAATAGAATAGGAAGAACCCTCGAAGACATAGTGGTAGGAAAAAAATTTATGAACAGAACCCAGAGTGCACGGGAAACAATACGAAGAATCAGTGCTTGGGACCACATGCTATTAAAAAGCTTTTGCACAGCAAAAGAAATCACCAGTAGAGTAGAGTGAAAACCCACAGACTGGGAAAAAATTTTTGCTAGCTATCCATCAGACAAAGGTCTAACATCTAGAATATACAAAGAACTCAAAAAAATTAAACCTCCCAAATTTAAAGATCCAATCCAAAAATGGGCAACTGAAATGAATAAACATTTCTCAGACGAAGAAATAAAAATGGCAAATAAATATATGAAGAAATGTTCAACATCACTAGTCATTC
>PVJO010018223.1:0-37222 GCA_004026905.1 Hystrix cristata | reverse complement strand
CCTTAAAAATAACAATAATGAAAACGTGATCTGTTAGATTGTGTGGATGCAGTTAAAATACCAGAGAAAATTTTAGACCTTTAAGTGCTTAAATAAATTAAACCAGCTGGGGATTGAGCTCAGTGGTTAGAGTGCTTGCCTTGCAAGCACAAGGCCCTGAGTTCAATCCCCAGCACCAAATAATAATAATAATAATAATAATGATATTAATTAATTAATTAATTAAACCTGAACAGAATTTTCTCCATTAAGTGCTTCAGCCAGGAATATGCTTGCCCTGGCTATAATTCCAGTAGATTCATTGCCAGGGCTGGAACTGATTCTAATTTTCTTTTCTTTTTGGAAAGAAAGAAATAAAATACCTTTATTTGCAGGAAATATCATTTTCTGTACTAAAAATTCCAAAGAATCTACTAAAAAAAGAGATATTAGAACTAATAATTAATTTCAGCAAAGATGCAGGATACAACATTATAAAAAATCAGCAGCATTTCTATACAGTAGCAACAAACATTTCCCAAATTAAGAAAATTCCCTTTTCAATAGCAAAAAAAGAATACCTTGGAATAAATTTAACAAAAGAGATGTAAGACTTGTACATGATAAACTACAAAACATTGTCAAAAGAAACTCAAATACATGAAAAGACAACCCATACTCAAAAATCACAAGATGTTAAAATGGCAATATTCTCCAAATTAATCACTTATTCCATATAATGTCAGTTAAAATTCCAGCTATTTTGCTTGTAGAAATTGACAAACTGATCCTAAAATTAATTTGGAAATACAAAAGATCTAGAATAGACCAAAATCTAACCCTACCCCTAACCCTAAAAAAAAAAGACAATTTTGGAGACTTCACGTTTCCCAATTTCAAAAAATTGCTACACAGATATACTAGTCAAGATGATGTAGTACTGGCATAAGAAAATAGATATACAGATCATCGGAACAGAATTGAAGTTCCTAAAATTAACCCTTACATTTACATTTCTTTTTACTGATTTTTGGCAGCTGTGTCAAATCAACTCAACAGGAGAAAGAATAGTTATGTCGAAGAGGCAAGGGAACTGTGTATCCACATGCAAAAGAACGGATGGATTAGTACTCCTACCTAACACTTTACACAAAAATTAACTCAAAATGATTTATAGGCCTAAATGTAAGAGCTAAAAGTATAACTCTGAAGAAAACATAAGAGTCAATCTTCATATTCTGGGATTAGGTAATGAAAAACACAGACAACTTGGAAAACAGTTTGGTAGTTTCTTAAAATGTTAAACACAGAGTTACCTTACGAGTGATTCTAATTTAAAACTTGGATATTTTGTTCATCATGGGGATTTTGCATTAATTATTATTTTAAAAATACTGTGTTAAAATATTTTTCGCCTTGCCGAATGTGGTATTTGATACCTCCTTAAAGCAAGCAAGGTACGTGCCTCATTTTCTTCATCCTAGTCTTAACACTGAGTCGGGCCTCAGGCATCACAGGTACCTTTGAAAACACTGTGGTCATGGCCAGTGTACACCAGTCTAAACTGAGTGAGCCCCTTTAGCTGCAGCAGAGAAGCTGGCAGAATCTCTACCTTTGCCTGAGCTCGGGAGAGCAGTGGGGAAGTGCACTGAGAGCAGCCACAGTCCAGAGCACTGCAGCTGCTCCTGATTCTTAGCGGAAGTTCAGTGGCTTTTTTTTTGGGGGGGGTGCTGGGGATTCAGCGGCTTTTTGAAGAATAAATGCCCCCCCCTTCTATGCCTTTACTCAATTTTCTGAGTTGGTCAATTTCCAATTTCCGGGTGATTTTTATCAATTTTGCATAGCTCCATAGTTGTTATTTAGAGGAGAGCATTTGCCCATGTTCTCCTTTGACTTTAAACAGAAATCTAGCCTCAGGTCAGCATTTTTAATGTCAGCAACTAAAAGATTTTCAAGGAGTAAAGGCAAGAAATAACCAGTAAAAAACCAGTCAGATCTGCAGCCTCTTCTTAGTATTTTTAAAGGCCTAACTGAAGTAGCATATTCAGTTCAATTAAAATGCCCATTGTAATTAAAAAGCTGCCTTACCTTGTTTCCATTGTAATCACGTCATTTCAAAGTAGCATCATACTTAGTGAAGCTGTGTTCAGTAGTTATGGATGTTTGTGATTAACTAAAAGCAGAAAAAGAAATTATGACTTAATGTAGTTTGTTTTCTAGACACTGTCTTTCTAAAATATAAAGTCTGCAGAGGAGGAAAGAAGTAGTAAATACGTGGTGTTTGGTGGTGGAAAGTTTGAATCAGTACTTTATTTATTTTTTTGAATCAGTACTTTAAAGAAAATTTGGAGCAGCCATTTTTTGCTAAGCTAAGAGAGAATTGAAAGACAGAAATGAGATAAACACTTCAAAGGGTTCCTGAGGATGGCCTTGGAATTAGAAATTTTGATCTCTTTGGGAAAAAGGAATTAATACACAGATGAAAAAAATTTTCTGTGCTTCTCTTTTGTTAATGGCACCGAAATCTACAACTCATACTGTAAAAATGGAACATTTCCTGTACGTGTTTGACAATGAGCTATCCTGTTCAAAACTCTCTTCTCCAGTGATGTCTAATACCAAAATTTAGAGATATCCAACATTTAAACTTCACCTGTGAATGTAGACTTTTTTCAAACGCAAATACCACTGTCTGGAGTCTCAATATGAGCCACAAAAAGATATCAGGGAATGTGGTTAGACCAAAAATGAGGAATGTTGGGGAAACAGCAGGTAGAGAAATGAGGCATAGAATTAAAAAGTGCCTGGTAAGCTCTCTAAAGAAGATCATTCCCTACTACAAAATTTTCCCAGGTACTAGAGGGGAAAAATGCTAGTCTGTTCAGGGAATTGGTCCTGTTAACTGGTACTCCCTTTGTTTTTCTTAAAATCATAATGAGATGACTATTCAAGTTTAATGTTGGAAACTGAGGCAAAGATAAATTGCTTAATATAGTAGAGAATAAAATTTTAAACAAGAAATAGGAAGGAGACTTAGGAGGAAATCTCAAATCTTTGAGGAAAAGTGAGTCATCAAAAAGCCTATTCTGGAGGTGGGGATTTAGCTCAAGTGGTGGAGCGCTTGCCTAGCAAGCACAAGGTCCTGAGTTCGATTCACAGCAACCCCCACAAAAACAACCCCCCCGCCAAAAAAACCTGTTCCTAATATTTGTTCCCACTATATGTCCTTAATACCCACAGCAAAGCTATACATGGAGCTGCATGCACCATGTGGCCAAATAGCTATGAGTTATAAATCAAGCTAAAACACTTGTAAAAATGAAAATACATCTACACACGCTTATCTTCTTATTTTGGTAAATATAGCTTCTTAATAACAGACTCTCACAGTTTGTGCGTTTGAAAGCTAAACTGCTAAAATTAATTGCTATTGTGTTTATCTCATTTTGTTGATGGATTGGAGATATTTAAGTCAGTAAAAATGTAGAAATAGAATTTATTAATTATTGCATGTTTATTTCATTAAATTTTTCTTAGTTTCATTTTAGTAAACCCCTAATTACATTATTGTAGCCAATATTCCCATATAATTAGTGAAATCATACTATTTATACTAATTATCTAAACCAAAATTATCTATTAAAATGAAAATTCCAGGGGTTGGGGATTTAGCTCACATGGTAGAGTACTCACCTAGCAAGTGCAAGGCCCTGAGTTTGATCCCTAGCACACCCCCCCAAAAAAGAAAAAATCCAAATACAAATCATGTGACTCCATGGTAGAGTGGTTGGCTAACATGCATGAGGCCCTGGGTTTGATTCCCACCACTGCAAGAAAAAAATAGAAGTATAAATTATAATTAATAAATACACAATATATCATTTTGTTCAAAAATTTAATAAAGCTGAAAATGACAAATATATAAATCTCATTAAATATTTTTTAAAATTTAAAATAATTCTGGCATTCAATATCCATTTAGTTTCTAAAGTTTGCTTGTTATGTATAGATCTATATGTAATCAAACTTATGTGGAATATGAGTGGTTTAGTATTTCAAAATTTCCTGTGTCATGTTGCAAATACCATTCTAATTTGTAATTAATTAAAAAATAGAATGAGAACCCAAAGAAAAGAAGAAAGTGAATCTGCAGCATTACTGGGAGACATTTTAAATGTGAAAGTCGCTGTGTTCTTTTATATCTGAGAAGGATATGAAAAGTGAACTCTTTCTTTTTAGTTCTTGCATCATTCAAATTCTCTCGGAACTCAAAAAGAAATGTCCATTTCCAGTGTTGTCAATCGCATAAACCACAAATCTTCACAGCATTGAGATGAAATGTGATCACCTCACCGTTAGTTTTAAAGAGATGAGAGAAGAGATATGGAGAACCATTGTTTAGGGACCAAAATGGTAACAGTCCTAAAAGTAGCCAGGTAGCATAGTGCTGTGCCAACACTGAGTGACAGATCAAGAGTGCCTAGGTCTGAGACTAGTACTAGAAAATTTATATACTGAATGTGGGAAATGGGAGAAAGAAAATGGCATAGTGATGATCAGCCTCTCTAAAATCCAGAATCCAGATACTGGAAACTAACAACTGGTGAAGAAAAAAAAAAGAGATCACCTGGAAGGAGCTGATAGGAAACGTTAGCAGCTACAGAGATGTTGCAAAGACAGTCCACAGTGCAGAGAAAAGAACAAAACAATCTGGACTCCCTCCTGGCTCATGGTTACTTACAGGGAGGGGAGCCTGGCATCCCAGACGTAAGGGCTCCAAGTGTTACCTTCTCACAGTGACTGGGTGAGAGACAGCCATGGGAACAGGCTAGAGAGAGATCCCTTAGAAGTGTAAACTCTGGCTGGGAAGGACATGGGCCCTGCCCCCCATGGAGAGAAGCCAGGCCCAGCTTGACTTGTGCTCAGAGGCAGCTGGGTCTGAAAATGCCTGCTGGCATTAAGCATTTGAAGCCTTGCCTTGCTGCCTGTATTCAGCACAGATCTGAGGTCTGATTGCCTTCTCTACCCACCAACATTAGCATAGACATATCTCAGCATGGACAGTACCACCACCTGGGGTGGACAGAGGGGCCTCTGGAATAGGGTGCACATTTCACAAATTTGTAGGCCATCAGGCTAGCCCGAGAAAACTAAGACTTGCAGGATTTCAAAACTACAGAGCCTAAAAGGAAACCACACATTCAAAAATACAGAGAAGCCAGGCATGGTAGCACTTGCTTGTAATCCCAGTACTTGCGAGGCTGAGGCAGGCAGATTGCTGTGAGTTCGAGGTCAGCCTGTGCTACATAGTGAGTTCAAATCCAGCCCAAACTACATAGCGAGACCCTGTTTAAAAAACAAAGGAAAAAGAAAATTTTCTTTCTCTGCTTTTGGACTTGTTTTTTTCTTTCTGTCTTATACCTGTTTTCTCTTTTTCCTCTTAATTTTTTCTATTTTTCATATTATTTCCTTTTCTTCATTTTTTTCTTTTTTCTTCTCCCTCCTTCATCTAATTTTATAAATAGCCTTCTATTCCTTAATAGAATCCTTTGTCTCATTTTTCTCTCCTTCTCATGTCCCATCGTTTAATCATTCTATTCCCAGTCCTGTACATCTTTAATAGTATAACAATTAAGCTTTATTAGTCTTTAGTTAGTTTTAACCCTGTGTTACTAGTGTTGAAATCTTTTCTATCATCAGTGGAGGTCGAGTTGGCACTTCTACCTCCATCTCTACAGTAGAGGCAGAGATATCTGCTGTATGTAAATATTTGGTTTGTCTTAGTGTTTATACTATAATTATTGATTTCTTCTCTAAGGTTAAGAGGGGTTCATTAATGAGTCTTATGGTATATCAATAACAGTAAACGAGTTGTCTTGGATGATATTATGGTTGCTGATTTGTTTGCTATTGCCGGGTCTCATAGCTGTTGCTATTAATAGGTTTTCTCTGTGTACCAATATCTGGATTACCTTGGTGACATTAATATATTGTGCTCCATTCCTGAAGAACTGAGTGCTGGGCCAATTATACTGCCTCTTCTCCCCAAATTAATAGAGGTGGTCAGATCTTAAGACAAAGGCAAAGGACTATAGTTAGCCATGCCCTGAATGCATCATTGAAAAGCCAACTAACCGAAGAGATCTCCACACTAGCAAAAAAGTGTTTCCACTATAAGTGACTGCAAACCTAAGCAGAAAACAAAGCAAAACAAAACAAACAATAGAAATCAGAGAAGACAAGGAAACAAAATGCATCCCCAAATTCCCAACTCCCCCAAAGTTGATCCATGGGGCATTGAGGGAGAGGAAAGCAAAGCCACATAGCCAAATTATTTTAAAAGATAATAGAGGAGATTAACACATTCATGATGGGGCCATCATTCATCTGTCTTGCTGTTGGGCATCTCTGGTTTGAATTCCATTGGCTGATGTTTAATAGCACCCTGACCTAATACTAATGCAGATTTGCTGGGGTTGTCCAGCATAGATCAGGGCTCTGACAGCCTCCTTTGTCTACCAGGGACAGCACAGTCACACCCTGAACTGGACACCACTGCAAAATTGTAGACCCCAGAAGATAACCACAGGCTTGAAATCAGAGAGACAATTTTTTTGTCTGTTTGCTTTTTTCTTTTCTTTAATGTTTTAGTTTTTTCATGAGTGTGAATATTGTTTTTAGTTTTTTGTTTTGTTCTAGTTTTTGTTTTTTTCTTCTTTCTTTCCATCCTGTTTTCTTCACCAGTTTCCTGAAGCTTGGGTAATCTTCCTTTGTCCTTCAGCCTTGCTTGTAATCTCTTTCTCTTCTTTTATTTCCCTATTTTTTTCCTTTTATCCCTTTAATTCTTTCCCCCAAGGATAAAATCACTCTATTGAGTGCATATTTACTGTATATAATTTTCCAATTTGTTTTATAGCTATAAATCTTATACCTATGGCATATTAATAGTTATCACAGTTTGTCATTTTCTAGACTGTGCTTGATGCAGTTGTTATTACTGATTGTAATACTTTAGCCAAGGTAACATAGTTGTTGTGATCAGTTGTTCTTCCTTGTATGCCAATACTGAGATTGTCTGAGTGATACTGGACTGGAGGGGCTTTTCCAGGTTCTTATTTGCCACAAGCAAAAAAATTGAATGGGCGAATTGAAGGCCCTAAGAAAGTTTATTTAAGTAACAAAAGAAAAGGAAACTGGCTCTTCCAAGTGAATTAAATAGCTGCTGCTGCCACCTGGGCCGCTAGCTGAAAGGGAGGGGGAACGAGTTTAAGGACAGAGTTGGAAAAGCTAGGGCATGGGGTTAGAGGGCAAGAGAGGTGAGAGAGGTGAGAGAGCAAGCTCATGGTATCATTTCTATTTATCCCATCTCAGTTCTCAAGAGTTTTCCCGATCCTGTGAGAAGGTGTTTGGATTTCTCCCCCCACCCAGTTGACGGCTAATGTCAGGTCTAGGCCATTCCCTTAGGTCACACCCATTTTCCCAGCCAGTTTAAGCCACACCCTATTCCTGCCTAAATACAAAAAGCTACTGTGATAGAAACAGCAGGGTACTGGCAAAAAAACAAACCACACCAAAACAAAACAGGGTAAGGGTCAATGGAACAGAATAGAAGATGCAGAAACAACTCCAAGCACGCTTACTTACTTTATTTTCGACAAAGGGGCCAAACACCTGAAAGAAAGATAGTCTCTTCAATCAGTGGTGCTAGAGGAACTGGCTTTCCACAATGCCAAAAATTGAACCTAGACCTATATCTCTCACCATGCAGTGAACTAAAATCAAAATGGATTAAAGATCTAAGTATAGAAACAATCTGGTGGAAGGTAGAGTAGGTAAGACTCTACAAGTTATAAGAATAGGAAAAGACTTTACGAACAAAACCTGATTGCACAGGAAATATTACAAAGAATCAACAACTGGGATCACATCAAATTAAAAAGCTTTTGTACGACAAAAAAAACCACCAACAGAATGAACAGACAACTCACAGAATGGAAGAAAAATTTTTACCAGCTGCTCCTCAGACAAAGGACTAACATCTAGAATATATAAAGAACTCAAAAAAATCAAACCCTCCAAATTTAAAGACCCAATCCAAAAATGGGCATCTGAAATGAATAGATATGTCTCAGATGAAGGAGTACAAACAGCAAATAAATGTATGAAAAAATGTTCAACATCACTGGTTGTTTGAGAAATGCAAATTAAAGCAACACTGAGATTCCATCTCACTGTACAAAGAATGGTTATCATCAAGAAATCAACCAATAACAACTGCTGGTGAGGCTGTGGGGAAAAAGGAACCCTCCTCCACTGTTGGTGGGAGTGTAGGCTGGTGCACCCACTGTGGAAATCAGTGCAGAGAGTCCTCAGAAAACTAAAACTAGAGGTTCCATTTGACCCAGCTATTCTCCTTCTAGGTATCTTCCTGAAAGAGTTAAAAAGCATCATACCACAGTGATATATATACACTCATGTTTATAGTGGTACAATTTCTAATAGCTTAATCTTGGAAACAGCCCTATGTGCATCAAAAGATGAATGAATAAAGAAAATGTGATATTCATATACAATGCAGCACTACTCTGCCACAAAGAACCATAAATTTGAGTCATTTATAGGAAAATGGATACACCTTGAGACCATAATCTTAAATGAAATAAATTGGATACACAAGTTAAAATTTCGGATGGTTTCTCTTGGGCGAGAAACCCAAAGGGTAAATAAGGAGCATAATAGAGGATAGATATTGGGAAGTTGAAGAACATGTTCAGATGGGAAGCAGAACAAGGGAGCAGGGAGGGGGAAGGGAAGGAAGGGAAAAGGAAAAAAAATAGAGAATGGAAGGAAAAACTGGAAACAAAGCTTTTGTAATGGGAGAGGAAGAAGGGTTGAAGGGAGGGGAGGGGCATGGGAAAAAAAGAAGATATATACAGGTTGAAATTCCCTATGATGAATGTGATCAATATGTATGAAAAGTATGTACTAATAAAATCCAGCATGTTATTGGTACAAAAATAGACATGTGGGTTGATGGAACCGAATAGAGGATGCACAAACAACTGCAGTACATTCAGTTACCTTATCTTTGACAATGGGGCCAAATACTTTTACCGGAGGAAAGATAGACTCTTAACAAATGGTGCTGGGTAAACTGGCTGTCCACATGCCGATGATTGAATCTAGAGTCATACCTCTTACCATGTACTAAACCAAAATCAAAATGGATCTAAGATCTAAATATTAAAACAGAAAGGCTGGGGATTTAGCTCGGTGGTTAGAGTGCTTGCCTTGCAAGCACAAGGCCTTGAGTTTAATTCCCAGCACCAAAAATAAATAAATAAATCAATAAAAATAAATCAGTAAATATTAAAACAGAAACTCTTAGTCTGCTGGAAGATAACATAGGTAAAACTCTTGAAGATATAGGCAGAGGAAGGATTTTCTGAACAGAACTCCCGTGGCACAAGAAATAACACCAAGAATCAACAGATGGAGTCATATCAAATTTAAAAGCTTCTGCACAGCAAAAGAAACAACCAACAGAGTGAGGAGACAACCTAAGAATGGTAAAAAAAAAAAAAGCCAGCTATTTCTGAGACAGAGGACTAATATCTAGAATAATAAGAACTGGAAAAAAAAAAGATCTCCCAAAATATAAGGTCTAATAAAAAATGGTCAACTGAAATGAATAGACCCTTCTCAGAAGAAGAAATGCAAATTTCCAATGTTCAGCATTTCCAGCCATTAGAGAATGGCAAATTAAAGCAACACTGAGATTACATCTTACTCCAGAAAGAATGGTTACCATGAAAAAATTGGATAACAAATGTTGGTGAGACTGCAGGGAGTGGAGGAGAAACCCTTCTACATTTTTGGTGTGAATGTAAACTAGTAGTACAACCATTATGGAAATCAGTATAGAGATTCCTCAAAATTTAAAACCAGAAATTCTATTCAACCCAGTTATTCCTCTCCTAGGTATCTTCCTGAAAGTCTTAAAGACACCATAATTATAGTGATACATTTATACTCATATTTACAGCAATAGAGTTCAGAATACCTAAATCCTGGAACTGGCCAACATGGCCATCAACAGATGAATGGGTAAAGGAAATGTGGTATTGTGTTAATACATGATGGGGCACTTCTCTGCCATGAAGCGTAAACTTGAGTTGTTTGTAAGAAAACGGATCACCTTGAGACCAGAATATTAAGTGAAATAAATCAGATACACAAGCTTAAATATCACATGATTTCTCTTATAGGAGAAACCCAAAATATCAGTAAAAAGCCAAATAAAAGATGGATAATAAGGAAATAGCAAGATAGACCTTTTGCACATGGGAAAGAAACCAAGAAATAAGGGGGGGAGAGGAGAAGGGGACTTTAAAAACATAATTAAGATGTGTTATGTACATGTACAGACTCCTCATGATCATTATGTAGTGTAAACATGTGCCAAAAAAACCCAAAAACAAAACAACAACAAACCCATGAAGTTACTTCCTTGTAAGGTGAGGGAAGGCAGACAGAACAATAAAAAATAACTGGTTAACATGAAAAAATGCCAGAAACATCAAATGAGGAACCCCAAGAAGCCATGGAGAAATTAAAAAAATTATAGATTTGAAGTGGTTTTTTTTCTGGCTTAAAAATTTCTAGATAATTGAGCACTGCTTATTAATGACTCGCATATAATCTTGTGAAAATGGCTTTTTCTCTGCCAGTCTATATTGTTTTCTGAATTTATTCAGGTTGATATGCATGGATTAAGCCAAGTTTATTCATTTTAATAAATGCGTGTATATTATTTTATTTTTATGAATAGACTTACTGCAAATTATCCATTCCTCCCCGATAGACACTTACATTGTTTACATTTTCCACTATTAAAATGGGTCCTAAGCCAGGTGTGGTGATACATGCCCATGACTCTAGCTACTCAAGAGACTAAGGCAGGAAGGTTGCAATTTCAAACCCAGCCTGGATAGTTTAACAAGACCCGGTCTCAAAATAAAAGGGCTGGTGATGTGGGTCAGCGCTCCCTGGGTTTAATCTCCTGTACTGGGGGGAAAAAGGTCTTGACATAAATGTGCTTGTATGTCCCCTTGTGCAAATGTGGGAATTTTTGTGAACTATAACTCAAAAAGAAAGGTTAGAATAAAGGGCATGCATATCGTCGACTTTCTAGATACTGCCAAATTGCATCACTTTGCATTCTACCACCAGCATATGACAGTGTTCATTTGTCTGTATCATAGCCTAAACCAGGTAATGTCAAATCAATTACAGGTAAAAAAATCTATATCCTATTTCCTTTTCAGTTATTATTTCCCTGATTACTAGTGAGAGTTGGTTATTCTTTTCAAATGTTCATTGATCTTTCCGGGTTTTCCTTCTGTGAAATGCTTATTTAAATTCTTTGTCCATTTGAAATATTTCACATTTATGACAATGAAATTCAATTAATTGTTCACATCCTCTAATCCTTAGGATAGTCTTTCTTTTTTTTTAGTGGTGCTGGGGATAGAACTCAGGGCTTTGTGCTTGCAACCACTAAGCTAAATCCCCAGCCCCCCTTAGGATATTCTGTTTCTCTTCTCAATTTTCATTTTAAAAATTTGGCACCATATTTACTTGATTTAAGGTTATGTAAGAAGTTCCAACTACTTTACTTCCACTGTGATGCAAACCCTCCACTGGTAATCATCTTTCAGTTTACCCATTTGGTGTTGATTTTTTTACTGAAGAATAAAATGAAGAGATAAGTGCCTCTACCCCAGTTAAGAAATATATCATTATCACAGCTTAGGAAGTCTTCTCTTCATTCCTTCTGTATTAATTGTATCCCCTTCCCCATCCCTGAGGATAATTACTATTTTGACTTTGCTTTTCTCTATTGTTTTACCTCCATTTATGTTTTCGTCTGTCTTTCTTTTGTGTGTGTGCTGGGAATGGAACCAAGGGCCTTGCACATGCTAAGCACACAGTCCACCACTGAACTATACCTCCAGCCCTGTGTCTTTCTTCTGACTGACATTTCTTTGACAGTTTGGTGGGGTATGGGTTCTAGATTGTAAATCTTTTCCATCCCGTATTTTGAAAATATTTATTCGTTTTCTTCTAGCTTTCAGTATTGTTAATGAAACATCTGAAGCTATGTTGACTCATGATTCTTCAATGTTATCTGTCCCCTCCACCCTGCCCCATACTAAGATATATTTCACCTACTTTGTTGGGTATTTGGTTGACCTTCTCCATAGGGAAACTCACTTTCTTTAGTTCTGATCAGTCTTTTTGAGTTGTTTCATTAATGATTTGCTTCCCTCCATTTTCTCTCTATTACTCCATAACTACTATTGTTCAGAATAATGATAGTATGATTATTATGGAATTCCTGGCCTGTTTGTCCAATTTTGTTCTTTACTCCAGGTTTTCATTTTTTGTGTTCTTCTAATTTCTGGGAGATTATTTCAAGAAACCCAAATTATACACACAATATTCCAGTGGTTATTGTCTTGGTCTCTCTTTATATATCTTGGTTTCATGTTTAAAAGGAAGAGGTTGAAATACAATGTTTATTTTGCCTTTCAGTTCTACCTTACTGTAGTTTTTAACATTGAGTCACTACTGTTAGTAGTGATTTTCACATCGAATCACTATTATATTACTTGTCTTCATATCTCTTCTTTTTTTATCATGCTGAAGATACAAAACAGCATATAAAATACTTTTAAAAATAAAATAATGATGATAATAATAATAATAAAACTCCTACAAACTCATGATCCACATTAAAATGTAGAACACTGTCATTGACTTGGAAGATTCTTATCTGGCCCTTCCTGATTGCATCTTTCTGCACCCTCTCCAAGATAAATCCAGAATACTGACTTTATTAGTTTACTCTGAGAACCATAACAAAATATCATAATCTAGGAGGCCTAAACAACAGAAATTTATTCTCTTACAGTTCTCTTACAGTTCTGGAGGCTAGAAGCCTGAGATCCCTGCGTGTCAGCTGGTTTGGTTTCTTTGGAAACTTTTCTCTTTGCTTTGCTGATAGATGTCTTCTTGTGTGTTCACATGATCACATCTCTGTGTGTATATATCTGTTTTTCTATCCAAATCTCCTCTTCTCATGAGGATACCGGTCATATTGGATTAGGGTCTGCCCTAATAGCCCCACTTTAATTTAATCATCTCTTTAAAGGATGTATCTCCAAATACAGTCACATTCTGAGGGTTTAAAGCTTCAACATAGGAGTTTGGGAGTGATACAATTCAACCTAAAACTCAGACTTTTTGTGTTAATCACATACACATATAATACATATATATTTGGTACCTATATGTATATACTTAAATATGACTTAATTTTTCCAATATTTTAAAGTTTATATTGCCAACACTGTGTTTCACTGGGATGTGCTTCTGTCACTTCCAATTTATTTTTGAGATATGTGATTGATTTATATTTCATGATAGCATTTTATTACACAAATATACCACAATTTATTCATACATTCTACTATTCATAACATTTAGTTGTGTCTGATTTTTTGATGTTATAAATGTTGTTATAAAAATTCCTGTACCTGCTCTCTGGTGTGTATTTTCAAAAATTTCTCTAATGTATTTCTAAAATAATAGAATGGGTGGGGCATGGAATTTGTACATGGTCAGTTTTACTCAAGGTGTCTTTTTAAAATTTTAATGGTACGTTTTAGATATATATAGTGATAACATTCATCATAGGGGATTTATACCTGTGCATGATCTATCTTGTTGCCTCTTTTTTTCTGTTCCCTTCCGCTCCCTTCATCCCCTCCTCCCTCCTTATTTACAAAAGCCTTGTTTCCATTTTTTCCTTTTATTTCTTATTTCTCTTGTCCCTCTGTTCCTTTCCCCCTCCCTTGTTCCCTTTCCCATTTGGACATTTTCTTCCTCAAGGTGTCTTTTGTTTGGGAAACATTTTTATATTTTCCACTCAATGGCAGAGCCTTCTAGTTATTTCCCAATAGACATTCTCCTGTTCTTCCTTTAGTGGGACGCTGATAAGTACCTGAGCACATGACCATGCAGAATACATACTTTATTCTCAGCCCCCTTGCTAACATGAAAGGATAAATGTTTGCTGGGGCTTTTGGAAAGAATGCTTAGATAAAGCTGACTGCTGGAAGGTTGTCTTTGCCCTTTCTATGACTTAGATTTCAAGTTAAATGGTAGAGATCCAGCAACTGCCTTGATTTTGATGGTGAAAGCCATGTGCTAGGACAGTGGAACAGACAAAGGGATTCTGGTTCCCTAAGGATACTGTGGACTTCCATACAAGTGCTGGCCTCCCAGATTTCTTTTATTGGGGGTCTTCATTAAATATTTTGTTGTTTTTAGTGCATATTAATTATACAGAATAATGAGTTTCATTTTGACATATTCATACATGTACCTAATATGCTTTGTCATTTTTCACTCCCCATTAACCCTCTTCTTTCTTTCTCCTCCTGACTCCCTTCCTATTCTCTAATAGTTTCCCTTCTACTTTCATATTCAGGCTTATTTAATATTAAAAAAAGATCCTTTTGTATTTAAGATACTATTTTGAGTTTCTGTACTTATAAATAAAATTTCTAACTGAGCCTACTTTCAAATTTAATTTTTAATCAGTATCTGATATTCAAAAATACAAAAATTATTTTGAATTTTTAGGTTGTTATCTCTGAAGCTTGATGATTTCTTGATACTTCCTAGAGAAAACTTTTATTTCAAAATGTCCATTGTTTCCCCGAGGAATAAGAGATCCTTGATAGGCATGCTTGATAATCCTGAAGAAACCATAGCAGTGATTCTTCATCTGTTAAGAAGCCTCTGCCTTTAACAAATATTTCTATGCAAAGAAGGATTAAAGGAGATGATATAATTATTATCTGAGAAGTTGTGTTAATCTTACTACACACATTTCCCATCTACCTATATCTTCTTCCCAGTCCTACTCTTCCACTCTGCTCAGAATTAACCACTATCATTAAGTTTTGGCATCATTTTATACCTCTGAAAATATGATTCTTAAGCAATATCTTATTAGACTTACTTGTTTTTGAGTCTATAAAATAGTAGCTTACTGTATTTTATCTTTTGGGATCTATGTTTTTTCTCTCAAAATTAGCTTTCCAAGATTCATATGTCTATTAATGAGTTGCTAAAAGCATGATTTAAGGTATAATTAGCTGTCATAATACATAAACCATCGCACCTCAGGAATGCAACTCAGTAGAAGTTTCTCTCCTGCATAAAATTGAAAATGGACGGTTTTAATAGTAGGTGTTTCTCATCCAAGCGGTGAATCAGATCTTTGTAATTTCTCCATCTTGTCCTCTGCTATCTTCAACATATGGCTCCCTATATTGCCAAACTTACCTTCCCCAAATTGAAGAGGGAGGAAAAACAGAGTGTTTGTATAGGGTGTTTTTAGGGGTCAAGTCTGGAAGTAGTACATATCATTTCCTTCCACATTCCATTCGTGTAAACTTAGTCACATGGTGTGGAGGCTGTGAGGCACCTCAGGTCTCGCTCGGAGAGCGAAACTGCTAGAGTGCAGTGAGCTCGGAGCTTCTAGCTGCAGCATCATCAGGATCTGTCAAAACGTTTGAGCTGAAGCCAGGCTTTTCCCAGAGAGTACACAGGTAGTGACTGAACACAGTTAAGTATAATAGGGTCTGGACATTTCTACCCCGCGCAGAATTCACTGTGCCAATCTTTGTGCTGGAATTCAACATTGGGATGGCCAAAACTTTCTCAGAGCCATACTACAGTCTGACATTTTCCAGTGCCCACTCTTCTTTTGTTCCTCTCCCCTTTTACAGTGGTCAGACTAGCATCCCAATCTGAAGGCTTTCAGCACCTACTCTTGGTCCCTCTGCCCTTTGTTGTTCACAAGGTTCACCCTCGACAAAACTCTTCTTTTTCTAATTGCATCTTTTTGTTGGCTTCTCACAGAATCCAAATAAACATGATCACACAGAAATACAAGGGAGGCTGGAAAATGTTTAACTGTATGCTCAGGGTGAAGAGGAACTAGTTTCAGTGAACAACTAATCAATATCTGCCACAATTTAGCTCATTGGGGTTTTTTTTTTGTTTTGTTTTGTTTTGTTTTTGTTTTTTATTTTTTATTTTTTTTTTTTTTTTGGTGCTGGTGTTCTGGGGTGCTGGGGATTGAGCTCAGGGCCTTGAACTTTCTAGGCAGGCGCTCTACCACTGTAGCTCATTCATTTTTACTGCTGTATGATAGTCCCTTTGTGAACATACCATGCTCTATTTGATTCATTCTCCTCTTAGTGGACATTTGGGTTGTTCTGTGTTTTGGGTTTTTGTTTTCACCCATTACAGATACTGCTGCTATGAAGAATCTTATCTATATTCTGGAGCGCACATATGAGAGTTTTTCTGAGTCATATTGGGAAAATGTCAGATTGCTAAACTATGAGATATGCCCATGTTCACCTTTTAAAATAATGAAAAATTATTCTCCAAAGAAGTTGTATCCATTAATACTCATGCCACATTGTATAGAACTCTTTCTGGTGCACATCTTTACCATTGTTTGTTTTGTTGCACTTGATTTTTGCCATTATATTGCAATATAAGACAATACTCGATTTACATACTAATTTTTTTTTCCCTGTCCTCCACAGATCCGAGGATCTGGTACAGAAGCTTTGTAAGTATAAACTCCTCATATAGCCATCTCCTCTCTCTCTTAGCCCATTTTTGCCATTTATCACGTTCAGGGATATCCTGAAAAGTTTATTTCCCTTCATTGCTACCTTCTTTTGCTTCTGCATAGAGAGTGAAGATATTTTTATGTTCCTTCTTTTATACTCTCAAATTCTCTTCTTATTAAAATATTTCATCTGACATTTTCTTTTTGTTAATGTTAATCTTAGAACGTGCTTTCTTAAAGAAAATTGAAATTATAATAAATTAATAGGGCAAAGTGCAGAAAGGACAGCTGCCATGAATGCACACAGGACACACAAACAAGTAAAATTTCATGGCTCTCTCTTTTCCACTTCCAACTCACTGTATACACATACATATGTGAATACATACGTATGTGTATATAATGCATGTGTACATGTGTGTATACACATGTGAATATGTACACGCATGTGTAAACCATAAAACAAAAACATATTTATACATTTTATGCATTGACAACTGAATCAAATTTTTTTTATTTATTTATTTTTTTGACAACTGAATCAAATTTAATGGCTAGGTTCAATGTTGACCTTATGGGGAAATTTGATTCAGTTCTTGTCCAAGTTGGTTGCGACCAGAATCATGGAAGAAATTAAGTTCATGAACAAGGTCAAGGTACCACTGTGTAGTGTTAGATATATAGCATTAAAATTTTTGAGTGAGTAAAAGAGGTGCTGTACTAAGTATCACATGTTTCCCCCACATGCACACACCAGCTATTAGAGGGTGCCACTTTCTTTTATTGTTGAGATGTGTCACTGGCCAGAATTGGCTGATTCCCTCCCCAGTAAGTCCAAATAAGGAGAATTAAAGGGAAAGGGGTTTTTTTTGGACAGATCATTATGTTTGTGATCAGAGTTATTTCCTCCTCTTTTCAGAGGCTTCAGATTTTGGCATCGCTGAAGGGATTAAAGAGTATACCTTGTTGGGTACTATCACTACATGTGGCAAGATCATGAACTTTAGCAGAATATAGGGCAAGCAGTTGACCTGTGCCTAGGGCAGCAGCATGAGAGAAAGGCCTTTTTTACAATGTGGCTTGTGAGAACTTTCACTTCTCGAAAGTCCAAAGCCAAAAAGCAAGAGCAAGCACAGGAGAGCAACCCTACCATGGACCATTATACAATGGCATATGGGCCTTTCCTCATCTTTTCTTTGCAACTTATTGCAAAGAAGATGGAGTGGCAGGTTGATATAAGAGTGGACCCTTTGCACCATCTCACCCTTCAGACCTGTAGAATCCTCTCCATGCAGTTGGATAGAGACACAGTGTCTTAGTTACTTTTCTCATTGCTGAGACAAAATACCCAACACTCAAAGTTAAAGGAGGAAAGGTTTAATTTGACTCACAATTTGTAGAGATTTCAGTTCATAATCAGCTGCTCCAAGGCAGAGTGGCATGGCAGAGGGGCATCACAGGGGAGAAACAGTTTATGGCAGGCAGAAGGCAACAAAAACAGCAAGCAGCAAGTGACAAGCAGTGCCATTCTTTCTCTCCCTTACAGCCTATCCAGGCTACCCACCTTTAGGGGAGGTAGCACTCACATCCAGGGTGGGACAGCCTTCATCCTATCATTGCACCATGAATAAATCCCAGCATCACATCCTTGATCACAGTATCACACACTCTAGATCCAGCCACCTCTGAAAAGCTGTACCTATGACTGCATGAGGCTTTGAGGGGACATCTCGATATAAGCCATAATACACAAATTTTTTTTTTCTGGAAAAGAGAAAGGCTTTGGACTGAATATGACATTCACTTTATAAAATGAATAAGACCAAATCATAAAAACTTGAATGAAATTGCTCTAAGAAGTAAGAGTGGTTGGAAAGGCACAGAATAAAGATACAGTCATATGACACCTAACAACATTTCAATGAGGATAGACTGTGTAGATGATGATGGTCCCATAAGGTAATATTGCCTAATTAGTGGCCTTGTTAGTTTATGTAAGTATACTGTATCATGTTCACACAACTAAATTGCCTAACGATGTATTTCTCAGACCACATCTGTGACATTACATGACTCATGGCTGTGTTATTCAATTTCTCACTAGGAAAGGAAGGATTGAGAACACAGTTGAAGACAGCAATTGGAAAACAAAGCCGTTTTAGATTTCTCTCGCAATGATATGAGACCCTTCACTGAACACTATAAATGTTTCTGTGAACTTATGATACTGGTTCTGTGTTAACTTGCTAGAGTAAGAAACTTGAATATTATCAGTGGACCTCAGTTTTTTCAACTATAGAGATCATGGGTTTATTCATTCAGTCAGTACTTTTTGAGTGCTTACTAAATATAAGCACTCTGCTAAGCAATAGAAGTACGTTATAGAGGTTTATAACATCATTTTTCTGATAGTCTGGGATTCCATTATTACATTTCTTTATGACATATACATAATTGCAAGACAAGCAATTCTGTAAAAATGATTATTGCCATACATGAAGCAGTCCTGACTGTGAGGAGGGCAGGTGAGGGGGAACAGTGGGAAAAGTTTGCAGACTAGTTCTAGCAGAGGAGTGAAGCCTCTATTGCTAAAGTTAGAAGCGAAAGAGATGAGAGCATACTTCTGTGTGTCACTATTTGTATAGTATGGGTGTGTTGAAGCAGGATGGTAGAGTATGTGTTGGAAGCCTGCCGCCTGGAGAGATCAGTCAAGAATGGGGTCAGATTTGAGGCAAATGAAAGAGAAGGGGCCATGGAAGGTCCTGAGAAATCAAAGTCCAAGAGAGATGCAGAATGGTTCTCACACCACATTTGCAACACCCAGTTTTAGAAAACTATGCTTATCAAGACTAAGTGGGAAAATATAGTCCCCGAGGTCTATTCTTTTGGATTAACAGGGCTCCTCCTTGCTTTTGCCCATCCATGAAGTGGTAGATATATGGGAATAACACTGTTGGTTAAAGTCAGGAAACACAGTAAGTAGTCTCACTTTGCCTGAGGAGTTAAGAAATAAATGGATTTTGTTGTGTGTTTTAGAGCAATATGGAATGGTTTAAACTCAATCATTTGAAATCATTTTGTGTTTAAAGGAAATGAGGGATGAATGTGGGTGGAGAAAATGACTCTCCTGGTCCCAAGGAAATCTTATAGGAAAATAATGGTCTGCAGACACCCAGCTCATCTGGAAAATTGCTGTGAAACCTAGCAAAATACTGGATCTATTGCAACTCAAACTCTATTTCTGGAACCATGAAGAGAGGAGAAAAGTCATTAGATACTTTCCAAATCATCCTACTTTTTAAACATAGGTTTACAGCATAATATAGATTACCATTTCATGAGCAGTTTGTAGTCTCAGTTCAGATGAGGTAAAACAACAAACCCTACTACCTGGGCCAGTGGATTCAGTCACAGTGTCAGAACAAATTCTTTCTTTGAATTAAATGATTTATCTAGCTGAGCATGGGCTGCCATAACAAAATACCACAGACTGGGTCATAGATTGGGCTTGAACAACAGGAATGTATTTTCTGAAAGTTCTGGAGGCAAGTGATCTGAGATCTGTGTGGCAGTGCAGTCAGATTGGCATGAGGGATCTCCTCCTGGTTGCTAGATGGCTGCCATCTCATTCTGTGCCCATGTGACCTCTTCTTTATGTGCCCTCTTAGAGAAAGAACAACCTTTCTGGTGTCTTTTTAGAAATGCAGTCATCATGAGGGCCTTACCTTCATGTATTCATCTAAGGCTGTCTCTTAAAGGCTCCATCTTCAAATAGAATCACAACATACGAATTTTGGAGGACAAAATTCAATTCATAGCAGGATACTTTCTTCTTGTCAGCTTTATCTATAGCTAAATGGATTGGGATATTGAGCCTTTCAGCTGTTGCCTTGGTTTTATTGAAGGATAGAGATTCTCACGAACTCTAGGCCTACCTAACATTATGCAGTAGCTATTTATGTTTAAGGCATTGTGTTGGAAACCACCTTTTTCTTCAATCTCAGTTCTTAACTCTATATGACTACCGCTTACCACCAACTCTGCTTTCAGGAATACTACCATGATGAATAAAAAGAAAATAAAGCAGTCGCTGATGTCCTGAATCGATCTGGCATTCACAGCTATATCTTAATATTTATACACTGGTCTGATGCTCAAAGCCAGGCTGTTTTGTTCTTTTGCTGGACACATATAATTTCATGGAATACCAGCCACAGGCAAAGTTACACTGAGACCATGATAAAATTAAAGCAAAGCAATTTTATAATTTTGTTTGCACACAGATAAAATAAAGGTTCCTGTGCTTCTTATGAAATACCCAATATAGAATTGCCCTCCTCTCTTTAGAATTCACTCACCTTCCCTAGATGCTCCCCTTCCACTGGCTAGATCCCTGCTGGTGTGTTCAGGTGCTGTGGCCAGGCTCTATCTATTCATGTTTGTTCTGGGCAGTCTTCTGTCAATCCTGTAGAGTTCCTTATCTAATATGAACAGGCCTGGCAGTTGAGAGGTCGGAGACCTCCTCTAGTGCCCTAAATTTCAGGTAATGTTAAGTACACACTTGGGTTCTAAAATGTTTGTAGTCATTCACTATCATTCTTAAGAGTTAAACTGTTTTGATTATAAAGAGACTGTCCAAATCCTATCCAGTTTCCTCCTACTTGTGCTGATGCCATATCAAAAGATGGAGATTTGGAGGCACAGCCGAAACTGTGAAACAATCTTGGTCTTTAAAAGGCTAGCTCTACATTGGGAGCAATGCACACCATCACATTAGGAGGCAAAGCAAAATGCTACTGTGTAGGAAAAGCAAAGTGCAATTAATTTAAGTCTAACCTAAAGGCCAATTAAACCAAATATTTATTCAGTTCAGTAGAATTTTCTCCTCCCAAATAAATAGAAAATTATAGTCAGTTCCACTTCTTTTTCTTACTATTGAGACAGTGTATCTTTGAGACATACTGACTTCTTAGTACCTTTCTTAAGATCCTAGAGTAGGCTGTGAAAGAACCTAAATAAAAATTAAAACCCAGAATTGGGGATACAATACTTGGTTACCAAACTTGATTTTGCCAAGTTAGAGTAATATGACAGTGGTAATAAGTGAGGATTATGAAGTCATATTGCTTGGATTTGAATTCAGACTCTATTCTTTACTAGCCAGTGTAACCTGAGAAATTACATAATTGACCTCTGCTTCATATATAAAATAGGGATAATAAGAGTAACTACTTCCTAAAAATTAAATGAGCTAAGTATATTAAATACTTCAGACAGTGTTAGGCATCTAGCAAGCCCTATATACATCTGATCATTAGTATTCTTAAAGACATTGAATAATAGAAGCTGGTGGTTATTACTGACATTGTGTTACAAATAAAGTAAGGTTTGACACAGAAAAAATGAGATCCAACAATAAATAATAGAATCACTACATTTCCCTTTTTAATTGAATTTAATGTTTCATTTTTCTGGCTCCTGATAAATGCCTTATCATGGACAAGCATTCAGAGATTTGGGAGACATTCATTTAGACCAAATCTTTTATTATAAATTAAAATAAAGAAACAAGGTTGTCAAACTAGTTGTGAGTAAAATGAAAAATAGAAACCAAACTTCCTAATTTCTAGTCCATTGCTGTTGGTATTAACTCTCTGTATTGCCAATGCAATTTTACTTGTGATAATCATTCAGCCAGTTACCAAATACTCCCAGTTCTCTTGGACATATTGTCGAATTGAATGTCCCTGCTTTAAAGTTAGGTGGAGACATTTGACTTGCTCTTTCCAATGAAATATTACCAAGAAGTGCATCACTTCAGGATGGAACCTTTAAGAGCCAGTGTGCAGCTTAGCATATTCTCTGTTTTTGCCTCAACAATTGTGTAAGCACAGAGGTAGAGCCTTGCTCAGCCTGGATTCCTGAGTAACGATAACATAGTTAAGAACCCTTTGCTGACCTATGGTGACCACAGAATGTGGATGAAACCCTTTGTTGGTTTAAGCCATTGGGATTTGGAGGGTAGTTCATTATGATGGCATAACCTAGCTTCTCTCTGGAATATATGCAGGTATGTATGTAGTCACACGTAGACACACACACAGACAGCATGCACTCAAAGACTGGTGGAAGTTGACATATGCTAGAAATAGTCTCAACTCCAAATGAACTAGCACTGTCTATGTGGCATATTTTTCTTTCTTGCTTCTATTCACCAGGCATACCAAAGTGCCAAGCTGCTCTAATTCAAACATGGAATTTGCTTACAAAGTGAAGATCGTCTTGGAATTGTTTCCAATACATTAACTACTGACAAGAGAGTTGTTTGTAAAACTCTCTGAGTGCGTTTGGAGAAGAGGAAAAGTTTGGAGAAGAGGAAAATGGAAAAAAATAGTCTGTCTGCTACAGAATGGCCTCTTTTTCCAGTTGAAAACTGGGGGTTGAAAGAGTCAGGCTCTGCATAATCTGATAGATTCCCAGTAGAGATAGCTGTTTCCACACTTATGATGATGCTGAGGTTGGAAGCCACTGCCCTGATTCACATAGTCATTGCATCAGCCTCCCACTCATTCACACATGGTGCTACTAATCCACATTTATAGGGGTTATTCAGGAATCGAGAGATTTCTATGTTGTTTTCTCCAAGCAGAGCCTCAATTCTCCCACCCCTTTTACATCGCTATGTGATGAGAACATAGAATTTTATTCATTATTTGTATTTATTTTGAGTTGGTTCAAGGAAGTCAATAGAGACTTTTATTGCTTCTACAGATATATGATAGTGGTTCTCAAGCTTTGTTCCACATTGAAATCATCTTGAGATTTCAAAATGAGAGATGACTAGGCCCTACCCTCAGATATTCTGATTTAATTTGTCTTCTGTGGTGATTTTTTAAAAGACCTTTAAATAATTCTAATATGTAGACAGGTTTGAGAATTGTGTGGTTCTTCCAGGAAACAGATTCTGAGATAGAGAAGTATATTCTTATGGTTTACCAAGCTCAGCATCAGTAGGGAAATGAAGAAACAGGTTTGCTAAAGGGAGAGGTTGAATTGTGATGCAGCCACTAGGGATTTGGTGATATTACAGTAACTCCAGAGCTGGGGTGGTCCTTTAGAGTTGTCCTGATTTGTAACAAGCCAGCTGCACCTCAGTTCTCTACAATGATTTGTCATGGGATGTGGCTGCTTGGGAAATGGGACATAACACTGAGCAATGGACAAACCAGGTGTCTACCATCATGGATTGTACAGTAGTCAATAGTTGAGAAAGTTGGAAATAAACATATAAACCTAGAGATAAGATGATTCATGGGAACGATAAGTGCTATTAATGAAAATTTGAAAGAGATGATAAGTAAAGAGTTAGTGACAATAGAAGGCAGCATAGTGCCATTTTGGAGACTGACTGAAATCCAGTCCTGGAACTGCCATTATTTGATAAAACTTGAGGCAAATTAATACCATTGAACCTCATTTTACAGAGTTTCCTCATTTTAAAGTAGAAATATTAGTAGCTACATTACAAAGTTGTTGTAAGGACCAAATTCATTAATATGGGTTATTTCTGGTGATTTGTGCGGTGCTTGGCACATAGTTTCTAGAAGCGTTAGCTGTTATTGTTGCAGGGCAGGGAGGTGAGGGATTATGGATAATCTTGTTCAGAAGGTGACACAGGATCACCTTCTCATTGAATCATGAGGGAAAAAGCCAGCTCTGAAAAACCAGAGTGTTACCAGTATATACAAATGAAAAGGCAAGTCAGAAGATCTAAGTGGGAGAAAGAATTTGGTTTATTACAGGAATAGAAAAAAGGTCAATATATTCAGAGTATAATGAAGGAGGTAGGTTTGGAGACTGATGAGTAGTTGTGGCATAATAAGAAACATATATTTAGTCTTTGTTCCTGGTTCCTGACACAGAAGTACTTAAACCCTTGTAATTTCCCTGGTGATAGAGTAATAAGAGCCCCTTTTAACCATATCTGAGTTTATGCTAATAAGCTGACCTTTACTGAGTCCCTAGAAACCTTTAGGATGGTTAACAGAGGAACCAGCCTCGTGACTAAGGAGGATTCAGCCCACTCCCAAACCCTGGAGAGGGGATGGGTTTGAAGATCAAATTAATCACCAGTGTCCAGTGATTTAATGATCCATGCGTGTGTAATGAAATAGCCACAAAAGTTCCTAAGTAACAGTATTTAGAGAGTTTAGGAATTGGAGAACACACCCATGTGCCAGGAAAGTGGTACACCCAAAGTCCACGGAGGCAGAAGCTCCTGTGTTTGTGACTCTTGTGTACCTTGCCCTGTGTGCTTCTTCATCTGGCTGTCCATTTATATCCTTTATAATAAAGCAGTGATGGTAAAGTGTCTTCCTGCATTTTATGAGCCATTCTAGAAAATTATCAAACATAAAAGGGAAGTATGTGAGAACCTCCAACTTTGTGGTCTAGTTGGACAGAAATGTGGGTATCCCGGGCACCCAACATGTGGGACTGGCATCTAAAATGAGGAAAGTCTTGTGGGATTGAGACTTAAACCTGTAGGATCTGACACTAATTCTGAAGAGTTAGTGTTAAAATTGAATTCAATTGTAGGATACTCAGTTGGTGTCCAGAGAGTTGAGAACTGATTTTTGGTACAGAGAATCCCCACATATTTGGCATCAAAAGTGTTGTGAATAAAAACAGCTCAATAGGCATTGACCAAAGCAGACTGGGCAACGACATTCATCATTCATTTAAGCGTCTATAATATCAATACCTCCCTGTCCTAGATAGTGACTCCTTTAGGAAAGTTACCATAATGGGTGCTCTGATGGACTGCCAGATGCCCCCTTAAGAACTGAAGTTCCTGTTCCCCCAGCTGCTGGCCCTCTACCCTCAACTGTCAGTCTTTCTTTCCAAAGTTACCATTGACTGAAGAGAGATGTCTCACCCAAAATCACACGTGCCTTCTAGGAGCAACCTACATGCAATGACAGGTAAATTGGGGAGTATAAAGACCCTGCCCCTTGACCCCAACTGGGGATCACTCTTTATGGCCGTTTCAGCTCCCTGTCAATTTTCTCGAGGCCTTTCTTGGCCCAACATCAGAGCCTAACATTGCCCTCTGTGCAATCATGCTTTTCTTCTTTTCTTCATCCAAGATGATTCACCAGTAAAGTTCTTGCTTACTAATCTCCATCTCAAAGCATGTTTCAGAAGGGGCACAACTTGCAGTAGGGACCATCTTCTTTCACTCAATCTGAGCTCACATCCTGGAACCTAAATAAATATTTGTCATTTAATAAATAAATGATAGATAAGGGTGGTAATGAATGCCAGGATGAGTTGGTAGTTGTGTTGGTTGTAGTGTGAGTGATAGGAAGGAAGAGAAATAGTGGAGGATATGAAAAAGGGAAGACATTTTGCAACATTTTCCTTTCTGAAGATTACGGCCCATTGCTTAAGATGGTGCACACTTATTGGAACTACCAGAGCAGCAGACCTTTGAGAGATAAAAACAACTTGCATCACCACCAGAACATCGACTCAGTACTTTGTGAGGCTCTTGCATTTTCCCTCTCTTAAATCCAGAAGTAGAATGTGGTTATCTCATTGATTATGTGACTTCTTTCTCTTCAGCTCATCTAACAAAACTCAGATCATGACATATTTAAATACAATTGCAAACGAATGAGTGGCAGTAAATTCAAACAAGTTTAAAGAGTGCATGGCAATACAAAGTACTTCCTGGTGTTGTATAGGTGATGATGGTAAAAAGAGGGGATGCAGAGAGACCACAAAAGGGTTATCAATACACCGAGGTAGCTGGTGAACTTAGATTCTTAGGTGGATAGACAGACTGGCCAGACAGATGTAAAAGTCCTCCAGAATCCATGCTTCACGTGGAAGTATAATGTAGGGACTACCTTTACAGGTGTCTTCTGACACTGGCTCTAGTGACAGCTGAAAGGGTAGGAGCAACCTGCTATCCACATACTGTACTCACAACAGCTTTGAGCGGCCAACTATCAGAAACCACACTTCCTGTCATTACTCTGACAGTTATATTGGGCAAAGCCACTGGTATTCAGTAACTGAAAGCATTCTCGTTTAGTACATTTCAGACAATATCTGGGATTACACATAGTTCATAGAGTGAGATACAGCAGAAGTGAACTGGTTTAGGGAGGAGTAATTGTAAGTGGAACAGATCACCAGTTCTCCAATAGTCTCCTCTTGTCTTCCCAGCACCTGGACATCTATCTCCTTCTTTTCACTCCGGAGCTGTCATCACATACCTTTCCCTTACTCATTGTGATTTTCTGTCAGGGAAGACATGTATGGCTGTGTGTATACACGTACATATGTGTGTGTTTTTAATTATAACTATATACACTTAGGTACATAAACCTTAAATATACAGCTTGATGAAATGTCACATGTGTGTTCACCTATATAACTCCCACCTTATATATAGACTATTTCCAGCAGCCCAGAGAGGTTTCTCCTGTTTTTTTTCCCCAGATATTAGCCTCAAAGGTGACTGTTATTCTGACTTCTATCATTGTGGATTAATTCACCTCTTTTTGAAGTTCTTAGGAGTAGAATTGTACAGTATGCACAATACTGTGACTTACGTCTTTTGCTTAACATTTTAAAACATTTTTGTTAGTGCATATTAGCTAGAGAATAATGGGTTTCTGCCTTGATATTTTGACTACGAGAACCATATTGATGATTGTGACAGACATTTCATCTTTTTCATTGTGTAGTAGTTATTGTTATGAATATATAAAAATTAATGTACCAGTTCTACTTGATTGATATTTGGGTTGTTTCCAGTGTTTAGCTATTAAGAATAACTCTGCATCGAGGATTCTTGGATATGTCTTTTGGTGGACGTAAGCACTGATTTTTCTTAGGTATGTACTCAGTGGTGAAATCATTCATTTAATTTTTTTTTTCTGGTGCTGGGGATCGAACTCAGGGCCTTGTGCTTGTGAGGCAAGCACTCTAACCACTGAGCTAAATTCCCAGCCCTGAAATCATTCGTTTAAAAAGTATAGGATATTTAGTTTTAGTAGAAACTGCCAAATAGCATTGAAAGCAGTTGTTCCATTTTATAGTCCCATCAGTGATGTGTGAGATTGCTTTTTTCTCTGCATTCTCACCAAATTTGGTATTATCAGTCATTTTTTAACTTTGATAATTCTCACGGGTGTATCTGGGAAGTGTTTTATTATCTAAACTTTCACCCTTCCCCAAGTCCAAAATTTTCTGCCCAAGTCTTGATAATATAGGAATAATAAAGCAATAATAAATGAGTGTAGGAGTAAGATAGAAAGGAGAAAGTAGAATTAACTTTGATTGCATACAGTATATGTAACAAGTGGTAGCTAATGCACATCATTTAAATCTGCCAAATTAAATGGTAGAAGCCTCAGAAAGGCAAAATAGAGCTAAGAGCAATATAACAGAAATGGTTTAATAATAACCGACAGAATAAAAATACACCTTTCTTAAATACCAAGATTTTAAAAAAATGACAAAAGGAAATAGACCATATAGAAATATTTGGTAAATTCATGATAATAACACAAAAATATTACAGAGATGAGATCCTAACACATTATATGAATAAACATAAGTGAACTTCAGTCATCTTATAAAAGTGTTTCTAAATTAGCCCTCATAATTTTGGTATGTCCTACACATGTATCCATAGTAAAATGGTTCATAAAGATCAAAACTAATGTAAAGGTACAGCAAAAAATACAAATAACCAAATAAACAGGGGTTGCAGTCCTGGTAACACACAAAGGATGCAAGGAGAAATAGACAGAAACACAATACTCAAGAATTTAATATACCAAGTCACCCCAAGACAGGTCAAATGGGAGGAAAAAAAAGAATCAGTAAGGATATAGGAGACCAAAAAACTTAGTGTGGTAGGTGATGTGGACTTACGTTGAACTGCACACTCAAATATTAGAGAAATAGGCCTGGTTTTCAAACACACATGACAATTCATAAAAAAGTAAACCATAAATGATATTACAAAATAATAGTTCCTAAATATTATGCACACAATTTTCACACTACATTAACAAGATCAGATAACAAAAAGGTAATTTCTCTTAGAAATCTTAAAAACTCTATAATAAATTTTTTGCAAATGGGGAAATAATTAAAATCGTAGAAGTTCTCCAATGTAATGATAATGTAAACATTGTATATTAGAAAATATGGGAAACACTGATGATCAGTAAAAATTTAATTACCAAACAATAAAAGTAAAACAATGCATATAAATGAACTCAAACCTATAAAACAAATGGCATTATAATTCAAAAGAAAGCAGAATGAAGGGAGCAAAGGAAAATAGAGGTATGAATGAGGTAGAAAACAAGAACTGTAGAAATAAAATATATAAATTCTGGTACTTTGGACTCAGCAAAATAGACAAACCAATATCTAACCTAATTAAGAAAAAAGGAACAATTCCAAATATATATATAATATATATGCTTATATGTAATACATATTATATATGATGCAGACACACACAAATAAAAATTGACAAGGAAAAATGAGATAGAAGAATTTTTTGACCATGAGACTGCTTTTCAGAATTTTGTGCACATAAATTGATAAGCCTAGATGAAATAGATGTTTTTTCTAGGAAAATATAATTTCCCAAATTTAAGTTGATTGAAAATAGGAAGCTTAAGCAGACCAATTTCTGTTAAATAAATAGTGAAGTTTATCAAAGAACTATCTTACAACAAAGCACCAGGCATAGATGCTTTGATGGGGAACTCCTGTCAGACTCTCAAAGGCTGCTAATTCCAGTGCTACTTATATTATTTCAGAACATAGGAAAAGATAAAAACCGTTCCAATTCTGCGTATAAAGCAAGTAACTCTGAGAGAGATTTTACAAAAAAAAGCAATAGACCAATCACACGAACAATAAACAATTAACATGCAGCATTTAAAGAACATTTTAAAAACTCACATACACCTTATATCCTGATCAAAAGAGATTAAATTTGCAAATATAGTTAGTGTTTTAATGTGTCTTAGTTACTTTTCTTATCGCTGAGATACAGTACCCAACACCTGCAACTCTAAGCAGAAAAGGTTTATTTTCGCTCCTAGTTTGTAGAGGTTTCAGTCCATAGAGGGCTGGCTTTGAGGGAGTGGGAGGGCAGGAGGTCTGAAGGGCATGGCAGAAGGAGAAACAGCTCACAGTGGGAAGCAGAGATCAGGGATCAAAGGGAGGAGGGAGGGAGCTAGACTCTTCCAGGCCATGCCCCCAGTGACCCACCTCCTCCTATGAGGCTTCAACTCCCAAATCATCTTTAGCTATAAACTCATCAGTGGACTGCTGATTATCACACCCCCCATGATCCATTCACCTCCCAAAAGCCCCACCCAGGAGCGCATGAGGCTTTGGGGGGACATTCTAGTTGTAAACCATAACATCATGTTAGGAAATCCATTATGCAATTCATAATGTTAGTAGAACTGGAAAGAAAATTTACATAGCTATTTCCATAGACGTGGGAGACACCTTTGACACAGTTCAACACCCATTCATTAAAAGAAAAGTGAGAAGGGAAGGGGAAGGGAATAAAAAAAGAATTAAGATGTGTCATGTACATGTACCAACTCCCCACAAGGAATGTGGTCAGTATGTACTACAAACATGTACTAATAAAAAAAAGACAACAAAAAAGAAATAGGAATCAGGGATACTTTCCTAACACGATAAAAACATGCATATGTATAGTGCATACTTTCTTAAAATGATAAAACCGTCCTTAAGCAAGTTAAATATACAGTGAAGAAACATGAGAGACTTTGTAACAGACATAGAAAATGAAACAATAATTCCTGCTATCTCCTTTACTGTTTTATATTAATTGGAATTATTAGAAATGCAATCAGAAGGCTGAGGGTTTAGCTCAGTGGTTAGAGTGCTTGCCTTGCAAGTGCAAGGCCCTGAGTTTGATCCCTAGCACCAAAAAAAAAAAAAAAAAAAGAAATGCAATCAGAAAAGAGAAAAATTGGACTTGAAGAAGGATTATTGCCTCTAATTACAGATGATATGATAAAATACCTAGAAAACACAAAAGAACTGTTGATAAAAAACACAAATAGTGAAACAAATTGGCTTAGTAGGATATGAAATTAATATATAAAATCAATGTCCTTCATATACAAATATGACTGGTGAAAAGATATAATGGAAGAAATAACCTAATTTGCAGTACAACAAAATGATATAATTAAATATTGTAAAACTGGGGTTAGGGGCTTTAGCTCAAGTGGTAGAGTGCTTGCTATGCAAGCACAAGGTCCTGAGTTTGATCCCAGCACCCTAAATAAATAAATAAATAAAAAACATTGTAAAATCTGTGTGAGAAAACATTAATTACTAATACTCCCAGACATACCAATGGAAAGACAGCTTTTATTTTCTTGGAAAATTATTAAATATAATAAATATAAAATTATATAAATATGTATATAATTTACCAACAAAATATTCCTTTTGTAAGTAGCTAGATGAGTTGATTTTAAAGTTTATTTGGAAAAATAATATGAACTGATAAATGTAGGGAAACCCTGAAAAAGAAGAACAATGAGGGAAATACATAAATCCTACCAGATGTTAATACATTATTACTCTATAATTAACATTCCATAATTAACACTGTGCCAGTGTTAATACTGGTGCATGAAAAGATAGAATTCGGGAAGTACAGAATAAAGCAGTCCAAAAATATACCAAAGAACACATGGCAATTTAGGATATGATAAAAGTGGCATCTTGCTTCACTGTAGAAAAGAAGGACTCAAATTGTGTTGAAATAAGTAAATAGTCATTTAAAAAAAAAAACAAAGGACAAAACTGGATTCAAACTTATGTCATCCACCAAAATGAATTCCACATGGATTACATATCTAAGTTCAAAAGTGAATGAATTCACACAAATACTAAAAGAAAGCTTAAGTGAGTTGTTTGTAAACTGTTTATGAATTTCTGTGATGCACAATTTATAGGCAACAAATAAAGAGATTGATAGGGCTGGAGTGGAGCTCAGTGATACAGAAGGGCCTGGGTTTAGCTCGTCAGTACTACAAACAAAACAAAACAAAACAAAAAACAATGAATAAAAAAAAGTCAAAAGACAAACAAGAATGGCAAAAGTACTAAGTTAAGATTCTCTGGAAAAGTTTTCAATTAGCAATAATCTTGCCTCTGATAAACCTCATTGGCTATGATACTGCCACTGTGCAAAGCTAAACTAGATATTCTGAATCCTTTTATATAGCAGTGTTCCAATTGAGGCATTCTGCTTTTTGCCAATCATTCTTCTAACTTTTTTGTAAGAGATCTGATGAAACTGTTAGTTAAATTATACTAATTTCCCACCCTGTATTTTCAGGCTTTGAGGATAGTATTCAGCTACTTCCTCTCTCATCTGCATACAAGAGATTTTTTAACAGTCATAAAAATTGTGTTAAGTGCTTGAATTGAACCAAGATCTTTACTTATTTTTTTGAGAGAAACATATTTACTAGTTGCATATTATAAGGAGATTACAAAGGATTCAGGTAAATAGACAGTGAAAGAAATATATAGGAAAAGGGCTCAGAACTTCCATGTATCCTCTTGATATACAATCCTCTTGAAACCTGCATGTGTTCAGCAATCCTGAAGGTCTCTGAATCCAGTCCTTTTGAGATTTTTTTCCCCCATCTTTATTTTTCATGAGTACATATTTGCATTTCATGATTACATTCTTTGTGTGGAGTTGGTACATTAACATAATACATCTTAAACTTACCCTACAACCCTTAAATTCTTCCTTGCCTTTCTAATTTTTTTGAGGTGGAGGGGGGGAGCTGTAACTAAATTCCCCAAAGTTGTACCTTCACTGGGTACTTTATTTTTAGTAATCATAGGTGATAATTTAAGTGGTCATTTGCCACTCTTGTACTATGAACTGCTATGTCTCATCTCTTAATATTAGCCAGATGTTCCAGTAAGCAGATGGAATTAGATGTACAGCAGGTTTGGCTGGAAAGGGGGTGGGAAAAGGTATAGGTATGGCGAACCCTCTGAGTTCTGAGGAAGTTTCCACCAGGCCAATGAGGAGTCCCCGAGATAAAGTCTTTTTGAGGAATTACAGTGTGGCCAATGATGAATTTGGGTTAACATTAACTGGCTAAGACATTTTGTCTAGTTGACTTTTCAGTGACTCTTAGTGTGACACTAAAATCTGCACACTTATGATCTCCACTATGCATATGTGTGCTTGATTACTTCAATATACCACTCTTCCAGTGATTATCAATAAGCCCAGATCTATTACCACCTCTCCTAGTGTTGTTAGCTGTAGCCTAAAAAGAAAAACTACCAGTGAACTCAGCAAAGGAGGTACTCCTTTGCTGGCATACTCCTGATGGTTTTGGTAGATGCAGTGTCCTCGGGCCTTCCCTTGAAACACAGTCTGGTAGAGGATGGGTCTTCTGGCTTCATGTAATGTATCCATTCCAGTGTGCCACTTCCCACAGTGTCTTCATTCCTTCCATACTGCCTGTCAGGGCAACTCAGACGTTCATTATTAGCCATCACTTTTTACAGGCTTCTGAAAGCTGACATAGTAACATTTTTTCCCCATCTCTTGGGGCCCTTGACAGGTCATTTAATCCCATGTCTTGAGAAATTGCCCCCAAATCAATTAATTTGGGCTCCTTTGTTCTTATGTTGCACCTTTTTTCAAACACCTTCACAATCCAATCTCTTGAATACTTTCTGGATCCTGCTGATACATGTTGATTAGTTCTTGAAGATCCTACTATTTATAACTCCTTTCTTTTCTTTGAGCCTAACCTTTCTCCATTCAAGTTATACCAGGATTTAACCTGTGTTATCAGCCTAGTGGCCAAAAGAGGAGGTGGGGCAGCTCCTGATACAGGAAAGCTTGTGATGTGTGTCACCTGTTGCCTTAAGGGCAGAAATCTGAAAGCTGCTTCCCGTACAGGTATCATATTACTCAAGAGGGAATGGTGGCCTCCGCAAGCTCTAAGGGTTTAGGGAGGTCTGCAGGGCCACAACCCGCAGAGTCATCCATTCTGAAGTCCTCATTTCATGTTTCAGTGACCCAGATTTTCACCACCAGGCTCTGGAACTTCACGTAACAGGCCTGCCTTTGTTCAGCAGGAGAACACGCACGGCCCCAGTACACCGCATCTACCAATGCCGTCAGGAACATGCCAGCAGAGTAGTTTTCCCTTTTAGGCTACAGCTAACACTAGCTGTCAAATGCCGTTGAATCTCTGCCACTCAGTCAGATCCAGTGTCCACTCTTGTCAACACTTATGTCTGGCCTTTCATTGCAGGAGGTGAGGCATCTTTGTCAAGCTACCATAAAGCACCTTGGCCCGAATACTTAGTCTTTAACTGCTAACAGCTTGCAGTCCTGGTTATCCTTCTGCAGGGTGTCAATAGAATTTAGCCCTAACAAACCATTGCTTATGGGCATTATTTCACCTGTCTCATTCAAATGCCTGAATCATCAAACCAGCAAGGGATTCCCCTCCACTGGGAAATGTTCCAAGGTCATCACAGGTGAAATGCTCAGCCACTGGGTTGACGCGTTGTATGGGGCCTATCCCTGCCCCATAGGCACTCAGATGAGGTAGAGGAGTTCATTTTGCAAGCGAGGTTCTGAGTGAGCCAGTCTCCAAACCCCCGTTTTCTCTGACTGCTTTCAGTACTACCTGTGGCAGTTATTTTGCACAGCAGATGCCAAGATGAGATTAGAAATGAGAGATTTATAGGAGGAAATGCTTATGAAGGGTAAAAGCGGAGAAGCAGGTGTATGCATATGTATATAATCTCTGTCCTTTCTTTGAGCCCAACCTTTCCCCATTCAGATTATACTGAGATTTAACCTGAGTTATAAGATGAGTGGCCAGAAGAGGAGGTGAAAACAGGGAAAGCCTTCAGTCTGTGATGCAAGTAAAAACAAAGAGAAAAGGAAGGATAGAATAGGAAGAGCCTCAGGCTGCAGGGCAGATCTACTGTTTCCACTTGGCTGATGGAGAGTCCCCATACCAAAACTTGCTCCTTAGTGGAATCCCAGATCAAAGTAGGAATAGGCCAACCCAGGTGCCTGTCCCGCACTGAGGGACTGATGGAGAGGAGCAGCAGCTGGAAACTGTCAATCGCTATGCTCACTGCTCACGCAGCAGGTGCTCCTGAAGGAGAGCTGAGCAGCACGTTTCCATGGCTGCCACACCAGATACCCAGTCACAAAAAAAAAAAAAAAAATTTCCCCATTTCCCCAGGGATTCTGTTGCCTGCAACAACTTTTGGTTCCAGTTTCTGTATCCTTTTAGATTCTTAGCTGCAGATAGCAGAAGGTGACTGACTGATTAGGCAAAAAGGGTCTTTTGTTTTTTAAGGTACTGGATACTCATAGAATTGTTGATTATCTTAGGCTGAGTTTCCATGACCAATGCCAGATAGCAACCTACAGCATTAGATAATGAAGAAAGCACAGCTGTTTCTACCGCTGCTGCCAAACCCTGGATGCCACCGCTTGAACAGGTGCTCTCTACTAGTGAAGAAGCTGCTGTTGTCAGCTCCAAAGTCAGTTCTGCACAGGAACTTACCCTTCTTATTACTATCTCCCTTGACACTCTGATGTCTCTGCCCTGATCCTCCTCAGGAAAGTGGATTAAACATGGAAGCTACTCTTGACCCAATCAGATTTTAGCGTGGGTATGTCGTAAGTCACATGAATGTGCCTTAGCCGAGTCTGTGAAAGTGAGTTGCCTGGCTTCTAACTTACAAAAATGAGACCAAAATTCTCTCTACATTATAAAAATATTCAAAATGTCCTGGGAAACAGGTCAAATACCAACTTGACATAGTCAACTTAATATCTGCCTCGCGCAGAATGACAAAGTCATTTGTGTCAGTAAATAGTTGGAAGCAACCTAAATACCTATCAATAAAGAGATGGTTAATTTATGAAAAATCCTTACTGCAGCGTTCTGTGTAATGATAAAAACATGAAGAAAATTCTGTACATTTTGACGAGGAATCATATCTAGTATGCCTTTATGTAAACAAATTCAAGATACAGAATATATACATCTATATGCACTTATGTGTTTGAACTTTAATAGCATAATCCGATTCATATTAATGTACATGTAAATATATACAGATAATTATACACACACACACACACATAGAAAAGAACTAGAAAAGTGTACGTCCAAATGTTAAGTTTGATTGCTTTTAGGTAGGAGAGACTATGTTGTGTATTAGGGACATAGTAAATGGAATATTCACTTTTAATTATCTACAACTCTCACTGTATAAATCTATTATCATAAAACTGTGTTTGGGTAGTTAAAGATCAAATTTATGGAGGAGAAGAGGGTTTAGAATATAAGTAATTAGTCTGTATAATCTACAAATTAGGCTCTAAGATTTTAAAAATTTTATTCAGGAGATCAAAGCCAGGGCCTGACACATGCTAAACACCTACCCTACCACTAAACTATATCCTCCACCCCGGCACTAACTTTCTTAATGGCCAAAATTAAAATGGAAACATTCTGAGTTTCATAGTTTGCCTTGTTCACAGTGGAAAAAAATTCTAATTACCCTGAGGCATCAACATTTTACAAGTATTAGGATATTGTGATATAATGCAAGATAAAATTTCGATTTATTGTCCCTAGTTAATGTTCCAAAAATCCTTGGAATCTCCTGAGTGATGTGCTTTTTTGTGTGTTAAGATGACTGCTGGTTGGGTTTCCCTACATAGCTTCTAGCTGGGGGCTGGTCTCTGAAAAGACCAAACCATGATTAGAGGGTTGGAGCTGAGAGGAGCTGGAGATTGGGTTCAATCAAGCCTATATAATAGAACCTTCATAATATGTCCTGACAGGGTCTAGGGAGCATCCAGTCGGTGAGCACAGCGAGATGCTGGGAAGGCAATGTGCCTGGAGAGTGTGGAAGCTCTGTGCCCCGTACCATCCCCATACCTTGCATTATTCAGCCCTTCCATTTGACTGTTCCTAAGTTGTATCCTTTTTAACAAACTGTTAATAGAAGGAATAGCACTTTCCTGAGTCCTGTGAGTCATTCTAGTGGATCATCAAAGCTAAAGAGGGGGCTGTGAGACCCCTCAGATCTGTAGCCTGTCAGTCACAAGTATGGGTGAAAACCATGGACTTGAGACTGGCATCTAAAGTGAGTGCTGTCTTATGGAACTGAGCTCTGGACTTGCGGAGTCTGTGCTAATTCCAGATAATTAGTGTTGGAATTAATTATTTGGACATCCACTTGGTGTAAGGGAATCAGAGAATTGGTATTGGAAAGGACACCATACATTTGGTTGACACTTTTCAGGTATGAATAAATTTTTTCGTGTGGGTCTCTATGGGAGTATTGAGCAATATATGTGACAGTTTTCTTCACATCACACCC
>PVJO010018222.1:0-37339 GCA_004026905.1 Hystrix cristata | reverse complement strand
AATGTCAGTTTATGAAAATTTCAAAGAGGAGAGAGAGGGAAAAGTATCAGCAAGTGCTCCTTGAGGATTTAAGGTATGCCAGGCATTGTTTGAAGTATTTGACATTATTACATCATTTAGTCAACTCAAATTTACTCAGTTTTAACTATGTAAGCTACTATGCAAAGCGCAGAAGATGCCACAATTAAAGGCAGTCCTTACCCTGTAATCTTTCCTACATTTCATACAGTCCTACGGAAATGTATATAAAATAGCATCCCTATCACCTCTTTAATGTATTTGTTAATTGTATGGTAATTGTAAACTTAGTAGTGAGAACAAGCATAATAGTTTCTACACAATATGGTTTTAATATACTTGTGAGCAGCCTTGTGTGCTACCTAATCTCTATAGTCCATGCAACCCCCATCGTACAGTGCCACACAGGTTTAGGAAACAAGTTTCAACAAAAAGAGAGGAGAAACTATCAGGAAACATTTTTGAGCATTTCAGTTGTACCTGGCACTGTTGTAAGTACCCTTTATGTGTTAAGTGATTTAATCATTGAAATGCTATGAAGTAGATGTTATTGTTTTTCCGATTTCACAAGTGAGGAATAAGGATACAAAGACACTACAAAACTTACGTAAGGTTGTAACATTAATAAAACTTAAACATAGGCAAGTCTGGTTGAAGTTCTTTAAGCTTAACTACTATAGAGAGTAAGTCAAACCAAAAGTTGGCAAAAGATGTGCTTACTGATGATTTCGGTGAGTCCATTCCACAGTGAGGAAGCAGAAGCCAGATACAACGGTCTGAAGAATACCTGTATCTTTAAGAAACATTAGTTGCAAAATATCCTCATTCCCACCATGATGACCTTTACTTTGTTTTTTTGTTGTTTTGTTTCTTGAAACACGGTTTCGTTACGTAGTTCAGGTTGGCCTTGAGTTCATTATGTACCCCAGGCTGGTCTCAAACTCAGAGCAATCCTCCAGCCTCAGCCTCCCAAGTGCTAGTATTACAGGTATGCACCACCAGGTCTGGCTGTCAAACTTTACTTTTGAGACTTCTTGATACAAACTGATTATTGAAGGCCAGAGATTCCAGAAAAGTTGGTCAGAATTTTAGCCTACAACAAATCTTACTTTCCAAAGAAACCTTCAAACTCAGGGCCTCCCACATGCTAGGCAAGCTCTCTACAACTAAACTACATCTCCAGTCCTCATTTGATTAAAAATGAAAGACACAGAGAGAGAGAGAGAGAGAGAGAAAGGCAGGCAAAAGAAGGAAAGAAAGAAAGCAAATTGGTATACTTTAGATACCTAGGCTTTAAAATTATTTTTGGGTGGGTTAACTTCTTTATAATATCACTTATTTGGGAGGCTGAAGCAACAGAATGGCAAATTCAAGGCCAGCCTGGTCAATTTAACAAAACCTTGTCTCAAAAATAAATTTTTTTTTAAAAAGGTTGAGCCAGGCTTGATGGCACATGCCTGTAATTCCACCACTTGGGAGGCTGAAGCAGAAGGACTGCTGTGAGTTTAAGGCCAGCCCACAATGCAAAGTGAGACCCTGTCTCAAAAACTGTCCCCCAAAAAAGGCTGAGAATGTAGCTGGATGGTGGAAAATGAGCCTAATTTCTGTGAGGCCCTGGGTTCAATCCCCAGTACTGCAAAAAATACAAATAAAATTAAAAAAAAAAAAAGGACAAAGAACAAAAGCAAAAATAGATAAAAAGGATTTCAAACAAAAGCAAAAATAGATCAAAGGGATTTCAAACTAAGAAGTTTCGCATAGCAAAGAAAACAATCGACAGAGCGAAGACAATCTACAGAACCATTTATCTAACAATAAAAAATAATCCAATTAAAAATGGGCAACTCACCGGGTGTGGTCGTACACGCCTGTAATCCCAGCACTTGGGAGGCTGAGGTAGGAGGATTACCATGGGTTCAAGGCCAGCCTGAACTACACAGCAAGACCCTGTTTCAAAAAAAATCTAAATATGGGCAACTCACAGAAATAGATACTTCTCAAAAGAAGAAATACAATGACCAACAAGTATGTGGAAAAAATGTTCAACAGCACTTATTAGGGAACTGCAAATCAAAATCACAGATATCTCACTCCATAAACAGATCTACTATGTGTTTCTGGTATCCTCCTTCTGAGTATATACCCAAAGGAAATGAAATCACCATATTAAAGAGATACTGCAAATCATGGTGGCACCAAGCCTGAGTCAAGTAGCTTGCAAATGTGAACCCAGCCTGGGCAATTTAGTGACTTAGTGAGAACCTGTCTCAAAAATAAAATGTAAAAAAAGGGGTTGTGGATGTAGCTCAGTGTAAAAGCCCGTGGTTTAACGCCCAGTACGGGGGCAGGGGCGTTGGCTGTAATCCCATGTTTTTTGCAGCACTATTAATAACAGTAGAAAGCAGCATAGTAACTGCTAGAGGTTAGCAAGGGAGAGGGACTAGAGACCAGGTTAGATAGCAGGTATCAACATGGTTGGATAGGAAGAGTAAGTTCTAATGTTATACAGCACAAAAGGGTGACTATAGTTTAAAATATCTATTGTATATATCATGAAGAACTAGAAAAGCACTAGAAGGCTCCAAATATAAAGAAAGACAGGAAGATGTAAATGATAATTATCCTGTTTTAATCAGTACACACTATATACATATACTGAAATATTGTACTGTAACATGTAATATGCAAAATTATGACTTGTTAATTAAAAAGAAATAATAAAATTTAAAATGGACAGGGGCTGGGGACTTAGGTCAGTGGTAGAACGCTTGCCTAGCAAGCACAAGGCCCTGAGTTCGAACCCCAGCACCCAAAAAATAAATAAATAATTAAATAAATAAATAAATAAATAAAACAGGCAAAGAACTTGAACAAACATTTCTTCAAAGGAGATACACAATTGGCCAAAAAGCATAAGAAAAGGTGTTCAACATTACTAACCATTACTAAAACTCAGATCAAAACCACCATGAGATTCCACTTCACACTGCAGATAGCTATTATCACAACACAAAATAACAAATGTTGATATTGTTAATGGGAAAATAAATAGTACTGCTATTGTGGAAAACAGTATGGTGAGTCCTCAAAAATTAAGTATGTACAGAATTATAAAATTCAGCAACCCAACCTCTGAATGTATACCCAAAGAATTCAAAACAAGCACTTTAACAGGTATCTGTACACCTGTGTTCATTGCAGCATTATTTTAAACAGTCAAAAGGGGAAAAGAACCCAAATATTCACTGATGGATGAATGGATAAACAAAATATAGTATATAACAGTGGACTATCATTTAGCCTCAAAAGAGAACAAAGTTCTGATCATATGCTATAACACAGATGAATCTTGAGAACATTATGATAAAAAAGCCAGTTAGAGAAATGATACATTTGTGGGATTTCACTTACACAAGTACCTAGAGTAGTCAAATTCATGGAGATACAATGCCACGGTCTCTGGCAAAATGGTGGTTGCCAGAAGAAGAGGTAATGGATTTTTGCTGAATGGATACAGAGTTTCAATTTGAGAAAATAAAAAAAATTCCAGACACAGGTAGTGATGAGGGTTGTACAACAATGCAATATATTTAATACCACTGAACCGTACACTTAAAATGGTTAATACAATAAATTTTGTTGTGTTTATTTACCACAATGGATTTTGAAGGGAAAAATACCACCACCTTCATTCCTGATATTAATAATCTGTGTCTTCTCTCTGTTGTACTGGACACCCTGACTACGAGTCTATCAATTTTACCCAACATTTTAAAGAACTTTTAGTTTCATCAGTTTTTTTTCACTTGTCTGTTTTTAACTCCATTAACTTATACTTTAATTTTTATTTAATTTGTTCTGTTTGCTTTAGGTTTATATTGTGCTTCTTTTGCTAATTCCCTAACATGATGTTTAGATTACTGATTTTATATCTTTCTTCTTTTCTAACATAAGCATTCAATTCTATAAATTAACCTGTCATCACTGCTTTTGCTGCTTTTCATTTTCCTTCATTTCAAAATATTTTTACTGTCCCTTGAAATTTCTTTTTATAAGTGTGTGTGGTGTGGTGTGGTGTGGTTTCTTTCAGGTTGGTTTGGGCTGGGTTCTGACACACGATCTCACTAAGTAGCCCAGGCTGGCCTTGAACTCACTATGTAGCCCAGGCAGGCCTCAAACCTGCAATACTCCTGCCTCAGCCTCCTGAGTTTTGGGATTACAGATGTGTGCCATCAAGCTTGACTAGAAGTATGGTGTTTAATCTCAAAAGTATTTTCGAATTTTTCAATGATCTTTCTAACTATACAACACAATTTGTATAAAATATTAAGTTAACTTAATTCCACTGTGGCTTGTGAACACAAATTAAGGTATACTATACATCCTAGAATGTGGTCTATCATGGTGAATGTTCTTTGTGAATTTGAGAAAAATGTGTTTCCTGTTGTTGGGTAAAGCAATCCATAAACATCAATTACATCCAGTTGACAGATGGTACTATTTAGCTACTGACTTACTAATTTTGTTTGCTACCCCTGTAAATTACAGAGGTGCTAAAGTCTCCAACTGTAATAGTGAATTTGATTATTTTTCCTTGTAGTTTATCAATTTTTGACTCACAAACCATTTTTTTTAGAGAGGTGAACAAAGCTTATATCACTATCTTTACCCCTGATAAATTTCTTCTCAAGTCTGCTGTCTGAAATTCATATAGTTACACCAAATTTATTTTGATTATTCAAAAACACCCAAAAAAGTAAATAAGTGAAATGTCTACACACATAAACATATTCACACACACAAACAGCAGGTTTGAAGGCCATCTGGTAGTTTCCAGTTTCTGGCTCTATTTTTGGCCTGGGGGGCATTTCCCTCACATTCTTGTAAATAGAACTTTTCATTTAAAAGGATGTTTGCCTTTCTAGGTGCCTTACAGAAGTTTTTCCAGCTATGTAGTAAACCCTGTTACTGAAAACTGAAGTACTACAGGTTGTGTTGTTTTTTATTACAGGATTTCTGAGAGACATTACCGTATCATTAGACACTATCTAAAGTAGAAGTTAGAGTGATGTACTTTCCAAGCTTGTCTAGCCAGTAATCCTTTCATCACACTCTACTGCAAAACTTAGTCTAAGAAATGTGCTATTTTCAAACAGCACTCATTCTTTGAGGTGTCTGTTTGCTCAGTCATACCTTCCTCCCCTGTTCTATGGTACTTTTTGTCTATACTAAATATTTGTACATTAAGAACGCAATGCTTATTCTCAGATACTTGGTGTTACCACCTAACTTAAACTCCATAATGCAATTTGTTCCTATATCACCCTTACATTGTTATATTAACTGTTAGATATACTGCCTCTCAATTCCTTAAGATGTGAGAACATTATTTCATAAATATTCATATTGTGGGTTGGGGATTTGGCTCAGTGGTACAGCACTTGCCTAGCAAGTGCAAGGCCCTGAGTTCAATCCCCAGCACCCCAAAAAATATGTGTGTGTGTATTTATATTGTCACCACAAAAGAACATAAGAAGTCAGAGAAAAACCACACTTTTCATGAATCCTCCTGACGCCATGAAAACAAAACTGTGTGACTAGGAGGTACTCAATACTGTCTTCATGAATTTTAGTCAATTTTAACTGTTAAAATAGCACAGTTCAGGGCTGGGGATTTAGCTTAGCGGTAAGCGTGCTTTCCTTGCAAGCATAAGGCCTCGAGTTCGATCCCCAGTTCCAAAAAAGGAGCTAAAAAAAAAAAAATAGCACAGTTCAATGAATATACCTCCTATTCCAATTTTCCTTTACAGCTATGTATACCAACCATAATTTTTTAATACGTCCACAATGGGTCCATAATTTGTACGTCCTGCTGCCCGGCAGCTTGAACCACGAGTGGTATATGGATGACTGTTCCATGCATGACTGTACCACTTCCACCACCAGCCGTACAAGCTGCCCAATGGGACAGTCATGCATGTAGTACTGGGTGGTTCCAGCCAGCAGGAATGTGTTACTACATATACTATATTCATTCACCAAAAAATAAATATATAAACTAGAATGATAGCTAATAAAACAGTCTCTCTGTTGTGTACAAAAAAAAGGACAGGGCTGGGGATTTAGCTCAGTAGTTAGAGTGACTGCCTCGCAAGCACAAGGACCTGAGTTCAACCTCCAGCACAAAAAAAAGTACAAATGAGCAAAATAAGCAAGTACTGTACCATTACCTGATACAAGTGGAAGGAAAAAAGCTATAAATTTTTTTCTTCTTGCTAGTCATATATATATATATACACACACACATATATTTGTTTTTCCTCCAAGTTTCGGTGGAGGGAGTAAAGAAACTATGCAATGCAAACATTACAAACAGTCTTGTGACAAAGACATCTGAAACATAAGTACTAGGGTAGTAGTGGTGAACCTACAGAACACATGCTGTAGCCAGCTGTCTGCTATCATTGAAAGCTCTAAAAGGTTCGTCCATCACTGTACTAGGGAATGAATATAAGGTTTTCATTAGTGATCTACAGTAAATTTCCTACAAAGTAAGTAACTTCCTTTTCAAATTTTAAACAAATTCCATTAAACAGAAATCTATTTCCATTTTAAATCATGTACAAGTCCTATGTGATCAGAGGGATGGGAAACACTAGGTAAAGGCTGGTAGGTGGTAACGTCTTCATGACTTAGGTAATGGAATCACCTAATTCAACCTCTAAAGCATTTAAATCAATGAAAACATAATCTAGACTTCCACAAAAGCTACCAACATAATTGGGGTAAGCAGATTCACCACAAGCACTTTTCAATTTGAAGAAATACTTGAGAGAAATGTTTCACCTTTCCTCTTCCCCAGTGAAAGCCTAATCTTCACGATCCTCTGCAATCCTCTGACAAACTGATACACTCCTGTTGATGTTGATGGCATACTATTTGAAGTCCCAACAAAATATAATGGATAATAGGAATGCCAGGATACAGATCACATGAAACATGTTTTTTATTTTTGTTTTTTTTTTTGGGGGGGGGGCGTGCTGGGGATTGAACTCAGGGCTTTGCACTTGCTAGGTAAGCACTCTACCACTTGAGCTAAATCTCCAACCCCCCTACATGAAACATGTTTAATGTGAGCCAAGCCTACTGCCATTTTAATGAAACAAATGCACCCATTTTTTGGATGCTAGTAGAAATGGATATTAGCAAGACATATCTTTTTAGGACAGTCTTTTGTAGACTGAAGACCTGAAATCTGCAGGACAGAAGATCTCTGGAAAACCCTCTCCTGAGCTAATGGATACAAAAGTAGTTTCTCTAGCACTTCTTTATGAAGTAGGTTGGACTCCAGGGCTTCCTGGAAAGAAATAGCATGCTGGCCAAGAAGGCTGAACTTTGACTTCAGCAGAAAGTGGCCAGACCTTCATGCTGCTTGAAACACGAACTCCAGGCTGGGTACCAAACCATCTGAAAACACTGCAAGGCCAACCTCCCGCCAACAGTTGAGGTCAGTGTTGTAGCTGGTGAGTCCCTTCTGGAGAAGGCTCTGGCACTGCTGAGCTCCAGGGTACAGAGGGCACAATATGGATACAGCATAGTCTGTAAGAACTCAGTCTGGGCATATGTGTCTGCCAGGATGTTACAGAAGCCCATGCAGATGAGTGTCCTCCATCACTTTCTTGGTGTAGAGTTGCTGGTGGTCAAAAGTTGCAGGTGCCAGGCCCAGCCTCCTTCAGGCACACACTTCCCAGCCTCAAGCTCTGCCCAAAGCGCTGCCGACTCCGGGCATGCAATGAAGCTTGAGCCATGACCTAATGTCAGCACTAGATGGTGTGGAGACACACTCCTGCACACCTTTTTGAGTCTAGGCAGAAGACAGCTAATAGGAAGACAATGAAGAGGGGACCCAGGTTCCACAGCTCCAGGCTTGGTGTCCTTGTACCAGCAGAAGAGACAGCCCACAGGATCCTCAAATTCAAGGGTGCATTTGGCGCACACCGAGAAGCCCATCGTGATGTACTGAGCCAAGTGTAGCTCAGTGAAGATGAGCAGGTCATACTGCACCTTGTACTCGACATCAGCAGACTGCAGCACCACACTGTCCCACCAAATGTCCACACTGAGTACTTCCTCAATCACCACTTCCAGTAATGAAAGCTTCACCATCAGCTCAGAGGCTGCAGCAGGCTCCAGCCCAAGCCCTGAACAGACCATGCTACCTCCTGTACTGGGCCAGTACTTGTCTTAGCCTTAGTGACCTCAGCATGGCCCACAAGGGCACTGATTGCAACTGGCTGAGGACCCACCCCAGCAGATCGTGCTCATCGTGCTCAAGTCGTGGGGTCTGTCAGCGCAAATGACAGGCTCAGCTTGGGTTCCAAGGGCACGTGGCACACTAGAGCTCCCCCATCAGGCGGCCGCAGCTTTAGTCTCTGTCTCAACCCGATGCGCTGCTCCACAGCCATCCAGACTCCCTGAAGCACATTGCAAACGCCTGAGAATCTCTATATGAACTTGATGGCCCAGCAGCTAACATGACCAGGGACCAAGGAGCAGTCCAATGACAAGTGAAAAGGCTATCAAACTTTAACAACACATCCACAGTAGACTATTTTCCAAATGTGGCTTACATTAGTTTCCTAGGACTGCCATAACAAGCCACTGCAAAACAAGAGGTTTAAAACCTCAGAAATACACTGTCTCACAGTTCTAAAGGCAGATTTTGAAAATCAAGGGGCCAGTCAGTAAGATTATTCTCCCTGTAAAAACTTACAGGAGAATCTTTCCTTGCTTCTTACCAGCTTTTGGCAGTCTGCAGCAACCACTGGCCAGGCCTCGTGCACACGTGCACTTCAATCTCTGCTTCAACTGCACATAGCATTCTCCTTTTGGGGATCTCTGTCTTCTCTAAATACTCTGCAACAACTCTATTTCCAAATAAGTCACATTCTGAAGTATTAGGTATCGAAATACAGGGCTTCAATACATTTTTTTTTTCGTGTTGAGGATCAAACTCAGGGCCTTGGGTTTGCAAGGCAAGCATTCTAACCACTGAGCTAAATCCCCAGCCCTTCAATATATCTTCATGGAGGACACAATTCAACCAAAAAAAAAATGACCACATGTCCCTATCCCGTATCTTACCACTAAGCGGTATGGTCTATGTCCCCTCCCTCTGAACCCAGGGAGAGATTTTTCACGGACTGAACCAATAGTACACATCAAAAGTGATACTCCACCAAAAGTAAGATCCACTCTTTGGACTCACCACCATGCTATTAAGAAGCCCAAATTAAAGGCTGAGAATGTGTCTTAGTGATAGTGCATTCACCTGGCATGTGCAGGTCCTGGGTTCAGTGCCCAGCAATAAATAAATAAATAAGTAAATAAAACCCGGGTCTGGGGATTTAGCTCAAGTAGTAGAACACTTGCCTAGTAAGTGCAAGGCCCTGAGTTCGATCCCCAACACCCAAAACAAAACAAAACAAAACTCACCCACACAGAAACCACATGGAGCTGCCTGTAATCCTAGTACTCACAAGGCTGAGGCAGGAGGATCACCACAAGTTCAAGGCCAGTTTGGGCTAATGAATTCAAAGCCAGCCTGAACTACATAGTAAGAACCTATCTCTAAAAAAAAAAAAAAAAGAAGCCACATGGAGAGGGAAAACAGCCTGGCTAATAGCCCCAGCTGAGGTACCAGCATCAACCACCACCAAAAGAGTCCAGGACCCAGCCAGAGTCAACCTTGGCCTCTGAGACTCTCTAGCTGAGACCACAAACACTGTGCAACACAAACCAACTTCCTCATAGTGTTCCAGTCACATTCCTGGTGCTTGCTTTGGCAGCAAATACACTAAAATTGTTCACATTCCCACCCCACAGAAGACATGCCCTTACTATCCATGACTATTTGAAGCCACTAAGTTTTATGGTAGGTTTGCTATATAGCTACAGTAACTGGAACAATATCGTATCATCTCACAAAAAAATTAAAATATTTAACAATGATTAAAATAAACCCAGGAAATTAAAAGTTTAGGATATTAGTAAAGATAACATACAAAACTTGTTTTGTTTTAGAAGGAATAAAGGACTCAAATACACAGTGGAGGAGAGAAAAATATCTTTTTATTTGTCTAGGAAGTGCTATAAATAGACATGAGGACAGTACACTAAGAAAATATAAATATTAAAATCAAGAAATTACATTAATGCTCTAGAGGCCTGAGAATAACATTTAATTAAGTTAGTAAAATATATCATTGATTTGGGGCTTGGAGTCAAAATGCATATAAACCTACAGTACAAAGTTAAACCATGTCATTACTTTTTTACTGTTATTAAAATTACATTTTAATTAGCATGCTAAAACAATCCCAACAAATAAGATCTTCAGGGGGTATGGCGGCACCCCTAGCACTAGCCTGCAATCCCAGCACTCTGGGAGGCTGAAGCAGGACTGCAAATTCAAGCCCAATCTGGGCAATTTAGCAACAATGTGTCTCAAAATTTAGAAAAGTAAAAGGGCTGAGGATATAGCTCAGTATGAAGGCCCTAGGTTCAATCCTCAGTACTGCAAAGAGAAAGAAAAAAAAGAAGATCATTATGGTAAGGCTTTTGTATAATAAATAGGGTTTTTTTTTTTAAAGACAGGGTCTCGTAAATTTGCCCATACTGGCCTTGAACTCACAATTGTCCTGTCTCAGTCACCCAAGGAGCGGGGATTAGAGGCATACACCACTGTGCCCAAAAGAAAGTAGGCTGTTTTCTTGAAATCAGAATCTTGTTTTCTTGGTATAAGAAATAAGGTGAAGTCAGGCATGGTAGTGCACACCGCTTAACCCAGCACTTGGGAACCATTAGTTTCAGGCCAGCCTAGGCTATACATAGTGAGTTCAAGGCCAGCCTGGTCAGCAAGACCCTGTCTCAAAATTAAAAAAAAAAAAAAAAAAAAAATTTACCCTTCAAAAAAATAAAATTTAAAAAATTTAAAAAATAAAAATAAAAAATTTTAAGGAAAGAAAGAGTTAAGGACTTCATTGTAAATATTTGTATTTTCACTAAGACAGATTTCTAAAATAAGCATAAACCTTTCAGTGAAGATAGCAAGAAAGCTTAGTTTAATGGCACAAAGTTTCTAAAATCCACTCCAATAATCCCTGCACTCTAAAAAGTTGAGGCAGGAGGGTTTCAGCCTGGACAATTTAGCAAAACACTATCTCAAAACAAAAAAATTTTAAAAGGGGGGGGGACATAGCTTAGTGAGAAGGCCATAGGTTCAATCTCTAGTACCAAAAAAAAAGAAAAGTTTATTCACAGTCATAAAAAGCATGAAGTGCTGATAATTCTACAGCATGAACTAATCCTGAAAATAAGCTAACTGAAAGAAGCCAATCACAAAAGACTACATATTAGCCAAGCATGGTGGACTGTGTCTGTAATCTCAGCATTCAGGAGACTAAGAGGCAGGAGAATGGAGAGTTCAAGAGCAGCCTTTGCTATACAACACAAATCTCGAATCTGTCTCAAAAATAAATTCTGAAACTGTGAGTTTAATCCTTAGCACCAAAAAAACAAAAACAAACAAACAAAAAAAAAACTGACTGTGAGCCAGGTATGGTGGTACATGCCTGTAATTCCAGCATTTGGGAGGCTAAGGCAGGAGGATCACCAAGAGTTCGAGGCCAGCCTGAGCTATACAGTGAGAACGTGCTCAAAAAACCAAAAATATGAGGCAGAAGGACTGCAGTGAGTTCGACGTGACCAGAGGCTACGTAGTGAGCGCAAGACCAGTACAAAGTACACAGCAAGACCTTGTCTCAAAAAAACAAAAAATAAATAAAATTTTAAGAAAACAAGCAGCAGCCTGTTTTTTAAAAATGTACATCACCAAATAAATAAATAAATGAATGAATAATGTACATCACAACATCACAGTGAATGGGGAAAAATTAAAAGCAATTCCTCTAAAATCAGCAATGAGCCAGGCATGGTGTCATATGCCTGTAATCCCAGCACTCTGGGAGGATGAGGCAGGAGGATCACAAGTTTAAGCCCAGACCAGGCAGTTTAGTAATTTAGCAAGACCCTGTCTCAAGAGACCTCCACATTTCATGAACCAGCAGAATTAAAATTGTTAAAATGGCCATATTAACCAAAGTGATCTACAGTTTCAATGCAATCCCCATCAAAATTCCAGTAACATTCTTCACAGAACTAGAAGAAACAACCCTAAAATTCATATGGAAATATAAAAGACCAAGAATAGCTAAAGTAATCCTAAACAAAAAGAGCCAGTCTACAGCCATCAGAATACCCAATTTTAAATTATCCTACAAAGCCAGAGTAACAAAAACAACAGTACTGACATAGACCAAAAAGAACAGATGTGATGGCTTCTATCTACAATGTCCCCTACAGTCTCACGTGTTCAGAGATGGGGTTTTAGAAAGTTGACTGGATCATGGGGACGCTGTTCTCATGAGTGCACTGATCGATAAGGGCACAACAAAATGTGCTGTTAGGAGGTGGGGCCTTGTTGAAAGAAGTGTGTCACTGGGGACATGCCTTTGGAAGGCACATCTTCCTCCCCAGCTCTTTCCTTCTCTGCTTCCTGCCTGCCACAGTTGAACAGCTTTCTTCTGCCATGCCTTTGCACCATGACGTTTAGACTCGGAGCCAGCCAATCATGAAATGAATCTCCTAATCCATGAGCCAAATTAAACCTCTTCCTCTTTTAGGTTGTGAGTGTGATGTAGTACATCCTGGCTAATACAACAGATAATCTGGCTAATACAAGGACACAGAAACAAACTTAGACAACTACAATCATCTGATTCCAGGCAAAGGGCGCAAAACATGTTGGAGAAAAGATAGTGTCCTTAACAAATGTTGCTGAGAAAAATGGATATCCATATGCAGAAAATTGAAACTACATCTTTATCCCTCCCCTATATAGAAATTAAACCAGGCATGGTGGCTCACACCTGCAAATCCCAGCACTCAGGAGGCTGAGGCAGGAGAATCACCATGAGCTCAAAGTCAGCCTGAACCATGTATGTATCAAGACCCTGTCTCAAAAAAAACAAACAGGCCACTGTGTTCTCTCCTGCATAGTGGCCTGCCCTCACTTCTTTTCCTAATTTTACTTGGTCCAAACTCACTTTACAGAACCTGTTTCTTTTCCTACCTTTAATAAAACTTCACTACTGTCTGTGCTTGTCTCGACTAATTCTTTGCTCAGGACAGAAAGAACATAGAAACTGCCAAAAGAAAGAAACTCCAGCATCTCAAATCTGGTAATATATCTTGGTGAGCCAGCCAGAAGAACAGGCCCCAAGATGACCCATGGGAAACCTTATGAACCACACCACACAGATTCCACCTACTTCACCACTTGATCAGTGGGAAAGGTTTAACCCTGCCAATTTAAAAAGGAATAGCTTATCTACTATTGCAATACCGTTTGGGTTCCATATGAACTAGGAAATGGTTAAAGATGGGTACAGGATGGCAGTTTAAATTATGGGACTTACTCAGTTACATCATTTCTGCTTAAAACATAGAAGGTAGAGTGAAATCCCTTATGTTCAGGCTTTTGTGACCCTTTATCTCAGGAGAAGTCCAGAAACTATGGTATTTAGAGTGGTCCCCAAGAAAGAGAGCGATATCATTGATGATCCTGTCCTTGGATACCCACCTCTTTAAGGGGGATATGGGTCTCTCCCATCTGTTTAATGCAGACAAACACCGCACTGGGAATTCACCTCGACTTCCTCCTCACAACCTAGTTTCTTTTCTTCAACCTAGTCATAACACCCAAGGTAGCTGGAGAGCACATACTCCCCAGTGGATAGGGCCTACAGCCCCTTTCAGCCGGAAGTAGCTATACAAAGATGGAGACCTCCACTCCCTCAGCACCCCATAAAGAATTATGGGGTTATGTCTCTCAGGGAGAAATGAGACAGGAGGTTAGGGTGTGGCAAAACTGACTGCAGAAGTAGATACATAACCTGTTAATTACAAAATACCAGGATACATGGACAGAACCGTTCTCAAAACTCTGCACATGGACTTCTCACAAGAACTTGGGCAGGTTTTCAATACACCTTTTTAAAATTAATTCACTACGCTAAAATATTTTCAATTTGCTTATCATTTTAAAATCAAGCCAGGCATGGTAGCACACACCTGTAATATCAGTACTTCGAAGGCTGAGGCAGGAGAAGTGCCATGAGTACAAGGTCAGCATGGGCTACATAGTGAGTTCAAGGCCAATCTAAACTACACAGAATTTAAATTAAAATCTACATTAAGATTCACAAATTATTTAGCAACTGTTTGATAATACTAATACACTGCTTCAAATAAATCCACTGAAACCATGAAAAAACAAACAAACAATATATCAATTCAAAATAGATCAAAGGTCCAGGTATAATAAGGCTGAAACTTTGAAATTTCAGTGCAAAACAGCTTAAGCCATAGGCACGAGCAAAGTCTTTCTGAATAGGACTCTAACAGCACAGGAAATAGTAAGCAAATGGGACTACAGCAAATTAAAGTTTCTGCACAGCAGAGGAAATAACCAACAGAGTGGACAGGTATCACCCTGCCTCAGCCTCCCAAGTGCTGAGATTACACAGGAATCCACCACCATGCTCAGCTGAAGGTAGTTTCTTGAAGAATTTCAGTCCTATGCTAAAAGAGATAAGCTAGTCTCACAAAGTTAAATATCATGTTTTCTCCTATATGAGCAATCTAAAAGAAAAAAGAACAGCAAAAAGAAAAGAGATGACAAGAAACTAGAAATCAGACTTTAGAGATGGGAAAGGGATCAGGGAGGGGGAGCAGGGAGACAGGGTAATGAGGATGAAAATAATCCAGGTTATATGCATATATGAGTATAACAAAACAATTTGCATACTCCGTATTGCTTATATGCACTGATAAACATAATAAAATTATTTAAAAAAAGGATTTTGGTCTTAAACAAGAGTGATATTTAAATGTTGACATGCAAAACTATCTTTCAAAATTGATGAAGAAATAAGATATTTCCATGACAAAGAGCAACTTAAGAAATTCATGACCACCAAACCAGCCCTCAAAAAAATTCCCAAGGATATTCTATAAACAGACAATGAGGGGCTGGGGATTTAGCTCAGTAGAACAAACAAACAACAACAACAACAAAAAAAAAAAACCAAAAGACAATGAAGCCAACAATGCCAAAGGTCTAACAGAATGAATACACCAGGAAGGGTGAACAGTTAAGAAGGACAAATTAAAAAAACCAAGGGAGTAGGAAAGGGAAAGGAACAGAGGGACAAGAGAAATAAGGAATAGAAGGAAAAAATGGAAACAAAGCATTTGTAAATAAGGAGGGAGGGAGGAGGGGGTGAAAGGAGGGGAGGGGAATAAAAAAAAAAAAAAGAATCAGCAGTAGGAAAATAATGCAATGACCAGAATAAGTCCATTCCTTTCAGTAACATCTCTCAATGTGAATGGTCTCAATTCTCCAATCAAAAGACTTAGACTGACATACTGGATCAATAAACAAAATCTGATGACACGCTGTACACAAGAAACACATTTAACTAAAAAACTCATAGCCTAAAAAAATCAAAGGATGAAAAACAATAGTCCATGCAACAGAAACCTGAAAACAAGCAGGAGTAGTTATCCTCTTTTCAAAGTAGACTGCAAGCCAAAACTGATCAGAAGAGGCAAAAAAGTTCACTACATATTGGTTAAGGGAACAATTGAACAGAAAGAGATAACAAGTATAAACATATGCACCAAACACCAGTGCACCCAACTTCATAAACAAACACCATGGAACATAAAAGATAAGCTAAACATCAACACAATTAGAGTGGAGGACCTCAGAACTCCCACTGACGCAAATACATCAACTACACCAAAAAAAAAAAAACAAACAAACAAACAAAAAAACCAATGAACATCAGAGTTGAACCAAATCTTCAAATAAATGGACTTAACCAAATTAAGCAATGTAGCAGGACACAAAATCACACAACTATCACTATTGTTCTTCCACAACAAAAATTAACTCACTGACAAAGAAATTAGGGGAAAATGCCATTCACAATAATATCAAGAAAAATGAAATACTCTAGAATTAACCTAACCAAGGAAGTAAAAGACCTCTACAATGAAAATTATAGTATTTTGGAAAAGGAGATCAAAGAGGACATCGGAAAATGGAAGCCGGGCATGGTGGCACATGCCTGTAATTTCAGCACTCAGGAGACTGAGGCAGGAGGATTGCCATGTGTTCAAGGCTAGCCTGGGCTATGTGAGTTCTAGGCCAGCCTAAACTATGTAGTGAAACCCAATCTCAAAAAAACAAAACAAGAAAATGGAAATCAATCTCTCATTCCTGGAGAGACAGAAACAATATAGTCAAAATGGCCATACTTCCAAAACTGATACACAGATTCAATGCAATCCCAATCAAAAAACCAACAGCATTCCTCATAGAACTAAAGAAAACAATCCCAAAATTCATATGGAACCAGAATAGCAAAAGTAATCCTGGGTAACAAAAACAAAGAAGAAGGCATCACAATTCCAGGTTCCAAGTTATATTACAAAGCTACAGGGATAAAAACAGCATGGTACTGGCACAAAAACAGATATGTAGGGCTGGGGATTTAGCTCAAGTAGTAGAACGCTTGCCTAGCAAGCACAAGGCCCTGAGTTCAATCCCCAGCACACATACACACACACAAACAGGCATGTGGATCAACAGAACAGAAGACACAGAGACTCCCGCAGGCACATTCAGCTATCTGATTTGATCTTTGACAAAGGGGCCAAAAACCATACACCTGAGGAAAAATAGCTTCTGCTATCCATGTACAGAAGATTGAATCTAGACCCATATACTAAACTAAAATCAAAATGGATCAAAGATCTAAATGTGAAAACATATGCTGGAAGATAAAATAGGTAAAGTTTTTGAAGACATAGATAGGCACAGCCAAGGAGTTTCTGAATAGAACCCCAAATGCACAAGAAATAACATCAGGAATCAACAAATCCCTACAAAATGTTTTTTAAAAATTAAAAAGGGTTGGGGATTTAGCGTAGTGTTAAGAGTGCTCGTCTAGCAAGCACAAGGCCCTGAGTTCGATCCCTAGCACTGTAACATAAATAAATAAATAAAAATAAGAATCAACAAATAAAATTAACAAGCTTCTACACAACAAAAGAAAGAACCTACATAGTGAAAAGACATACTGCAGAATGAGAAAAATTTTGCCAGCTATTCTTCAGACACAGAACTGGTATCTAGAATATTCAAAGAGCTCAAAAAAATTAGATTCTCTAAAATAAAAGACCCAATCAAAAACTGGAAAACTGAAATGAATAAACACTTCTATAAGTATAAATGGCCAAAAGATAGCATTAAAAAAAATGCTGGCCATTAAAGAAATGCCAACAACACTAAGAGTCCATCCTACTCCAGAAAGGAAGGCTATCATCAGGAAATCAAACAATAATGAATGCTTGAGAAGGCTTCAGGGAAAAAGGAACACTTCTACATTGTTGGTGGGAATATAAACAAGTACAATCACTATAGAAATCATGGCACATGCTTGTAATCCCAGCATTCAGGAGGCTTAGGCAAGAGGATCTCAAACTGCAGAACAGCTTAGACTACATACAGAGTTCAAGGTTAACCTGGACTACATGGCAACATCCTGTTCCTGCAGGGAAGAAAAAAAAGATAGTAGAGCAGAGGTATGGTAAGAAGTCTTTTCATTGTGTATCTACTCCGAGACAAGAAATTCAAACTCCCTTGACCCCTATCTGTTAAGGAGTAATATTACCCACACTCTGAGATTTAATAAAACCAGAATTACCACTTGGTAATGCTGATTACCAAACTTATTTTAAGATGTCCAAAGCTAGTCTAGATACAGCATGTAGTTACCGTGAAGAATTTATATTTTGAAAGCATTTGAACTATACAAATTCAATGATTAAAATACATTAAATATTATGACAGCTATTACATTTAGTACTCAGTATCAAAAGATACTGCATGTGACACTCAGTACATCTATTGCTAAGTCAGATCCTGTAACCACCTTGATCAGACAAAAATACCAAGAGCTAAGAGTTCAAATTAAGTTTTGTTCATGCTAAAAAATGATGCCTTATTTAATGCTACACATTTCAGCAGCCAGGCACAGTGATACATGCTTGGAGTTCCAGATACTCAGGAGGCTGAGGCAGGAGGATCACTCGAGCCTGAGTCTGGGCAACACAGCAAGAACCTGTCTCTTAAAAAAAAAAAATTATAAGTAATAAATAACATAAATACTAATACATACCCTAGTAAACATAAGCTATGAAAGGATTATATAAACTGAGAATAGCTCTAGCTATTAAGCTAACCTAAATCATCCAAGGAATAAGATAATATTTTTAAGCACACACAATACATCAAACAACCTTGGGAGGCAAGGAACACAATTCCTCATGCTAACTAACATGTAAGGAAAACTGTCTCATAGGTACCTTCAAATCCACTTGGGTTTAGAGTTAGCCAAGACAGGCCCCAAACTCCTGGCTCAAGTAATTCTCCTGCCTCAGCTTCCCAGTATCTATCATGTCTGGCTAAAAATTTCTGGTATAAAATTTATGTATGGTAAAATATACAGATCTTAACTATTCAGTTCAGTGAATTTTGATAAATGTATGCACCTGTGAAATACATGCTCCATGATTAGTTAATTTCCACTACTATATCTTTTACCATATACTTGGTATGGATTCAAAAAATGTTTAAGTTTTTTAAAATGTATTACAGTAAAAGACACTGCCATTAATTCTACTCAAAATACTCCTCTTGCCTCAAACATACTTATTCCATCATGCTTGCCGCTTTCTGAGGCAGTTCTAGAAGTCCCTTTAAGTGTCTTTAGTTGAGCTACTGTGGCTGTCTCAGTGCCTGAATTGATTCAAAACATTTACCTTTCACTGTCACTTTGGGAAAGAGCCAGAAGTTGCACAGTGCCAGACCTGGTGAACAGGGTAGATGCAGATACACCATGTTTTTTACAAGCCTGTCTTTCTCTTGGATGGCACTCAGCAGCAGCACCCACTGTATTTTTCATCACACCCAGTAAAGATACAAAAGAAGACTTCCAGAACTGCTTCAGAAAGTGACACAAACAATAGAATAAGTATATTTGAGGCAAAGAGGAATATCTTAAAGGAGAATGGCGATGTGTTTTTTACCATAATAATTTTTTAATTTAAACATTCACCCTCTATTTTGATCACACTGTGTATGTGTTCCCTTGGCTTATGAATCTTCTGAGTATGGAATTTGTCTATATAAAATATAGATCACTGTCATCTCCCTAACAACCATCATTTGGTTTGACATATAGAAGATGCTAAATATGTATTACCTTGGTGCTTCTTGAACTTATTCACATTTATGTTATTAAAGTTCTGTATCATCTACTTACTCGTTTTCCTGACCCTGTATGATACATATAAATGTAGTATCCTGCTTGTCAACCTCTGTAACCTTGTGCCAGTGGAAGAGATGCTTCTCTGTACTTTCAAAAAGGCAGCCAAGTTGTCATTAATCTACTATATACATTCCAAATAAATATTCAAAGGCATTACATTTTTCATTGGCCTATTCACTAAAAATGTTATATTACATAATTGTTCATTCAAGCTACAATTTTATTCAGTATCCACTAACACTATGGAAAAACTAGAAAACTGTGGACAAACTTACTAGTGTAATTTGTGAAAATTCTAGATTCAGTTTTGAAACAGTAAAAGATCCATACCAGGCCAAAGACAATAGTAACTAATTAGTTAACACATTCCCACCAGCTTGAATCACCAGTGGGGCACGCATGACTGTCCCAGGGGGTGGTTTTTCATTAACCTTATTAGTAAAAAGACCAATAAAAGGGATTAGGTATGTTTCTACCACCAGTGGTAGAAGCTGCCCCATTGGACAGTTGTGCATGTACCACTGGTAGTTCAAGCCACCTGGTAGCAAGACATAAGAATTACAGCCCCCCTGGGGCTGCGGGGAAAAAGGTACCCTTCTCCACTGTTGGTGGGAATGTAGACTACTGCCTACAGTAGTTTAGTTTTTTGAGACTCCTCAAAAAACTAAAACTAGAGGTTCCATTTGATCCAGTTATTCCTCTGCTTGGTATCTTCCCAGAAGAACTCAAAACCTCATACCATAGAGATATATGCACAACCATGTTCATAGCAACACAATTTATAATAGCTAAGTCTTGGAAACAACTCAAATCCCCAACAACTAAGGAATGGCTGAAGAAGATGTGGTTTTTCTACACAATGGAGTACTACTCTGCCACAAAAAAGGATAAACTAGAGTCATTTGTAGGTAAATGGATGCACCTTGAGAACATACTCTTAAGTGAAATAAATCAGTCACTCATGAGTACACATCAAATTGTTTTTTGTTTTTGTTTTTGTTTTTTGTGGTGCCGGGGATCGAACTCAGGCACTGAGCTAAATCCCCAGCCCCTACACATCAAATTGTTTCTCTGATATGAGAAACCATAAGTGTACATAAAGACAAAAAGGTATAATAGATATTATGTAAAAGAAAGATAATATTCAAAAGACAGGGGAACTAGAAAGGGAAAAAGGGGAAAAGAAGGACGGGAAAAGGGAAAGGGGAAAGGGAAAAAATGGAAAAATGTAAATAAACCTGCTGTAAATAAGGAAGGGGGAAACGGAAGGAAGGGGTGGGGAAGGGGGAGAACCAAGATGTATCATGTACAGGTACAAAATAACCATGATAAATGTGATCATTATGTATACAATGTACCAATACACGTTCTTGGTAAAAAAATAAAAATTAAAAAATTAAAAAATTTTTAAAAAAAGAATTACAGCCCCATTAACGTGTTAAGTCCCTATTCAAAGACAAATCTGCATCCCCATTTATTTCTACCTCACCGCTTACTCTTTCCTACAAACAAACAAAATTTATAAAAATGATCCATAATAAAGCTAGTTTTGTTCCTAATTCTCATCAAGTTCCTTTCAAAGAACACAGGAACTATTAATTCCTTAAGGAAAGAGCCCTAGTAATAAACTTACAACACACTGAACAGCAAAACCAACAATGAAAGTTCAGATAATAGCCAGTTTTTCCAGAACACTTTTCCTAAGTTCAGAAGTGAGGACTGGACGAAGACAATGAACAATTAACAAGTACTAAACACACATGGTCTTTGTGTGGCCACTTAAAACCATAAACTGCAATAATAGAGTGCTTGCCTAGCATGTGCCAGGCAAGGACAAACTGCAAACAGCACAGACAGGGAAAGTTCTCTTGCAGAACAGATACAGTAATCAACAGCCACATATACAACAAGTAACACACCAGGCAAGTTGCAATAATGAGAAGTGGGATAACTTTTTGAAGCAAACTTAAGGGGTTACAATCAATAGGTTTTATCTACAAAGTACAAATTAATTAACCTATATATTTCTCTTTTTTGTTTGTTTGTTTTTTAGAGCTGGGGATCGAACTCAGGGCTTTATGCTTGCAAGGCAAGTATTCTAACCGCTGAGGTAAATTCCCAGCCCCCTAACCCATATATTTCTTTTTTTTTTTTTTTTGTGGTGCCGGGGATCGAACTCAGGGCCTTGTGCTTGCAAGGCAAGCACTCTAATCACTGAGCTAACTCCCCAGCCCTAACCCATATATTTCTAATGAGGAAGAACTATCATACAATAAGTAATAATCCCCAATGTCATCTCTGATATTTGGAATTTTATATACAAACATGAAAGTAAAATAATTTGTGGTGGCACAAAAATACCTGAGAAGATTTTGTGCAGTGATAAGTAAATTTTTGCATTTTATAAAGTTTGTTCGAAACTAATTTGAAGGCTGGGGTTATAGCTCAGTGGTTAAAGTGCTTGCCTAGCAAGCACATGGCCCTGAGTTCGAGCCTTGGCACCAAAACTCAAAAAAAAAAAAATTAATCTGAAAAGCTGGTCATGGTGGTACACGCCTCCAATCTCAGCACTCTAGGAGGGTGAGGCAGGAGGATCAGAAGTTTGAGCCCAGCTTGGGGACTGCAGCTCAGTAGGAAAGCCCTAGGTTCAACCTCCAGTTACTGAAATTAGGGGGAAAAAAGCACACACCTTATATAAATCTACTCCAAAAGAAAACATATTAAATTGCTACTTATTTTCATTTCATCATGACCTTGAAGGTATAAACTGTCTCAAAGAGCAGCATTTGGTAACCTAGTGACTTAAACAATACAAAATATAGAGAATACAAAAGAATATAAAAATATAGAGTAGTTAAAAAAAAGCTATTATGGGTTAGGGATTTAGCTCAGTGGTAAAACCGTTTGCCTAGCAAGCACAAGCCCCTGAGTTCAATCCCCAGCACCAAAAAAAAGAAAAGAAAAGAAAAGAAAAAAAGTATGGATTTCCAGGGTCCTTCCAGATAATTCACCAGCCAGTCCGTTTTTCTAGTTATTCATCTCTTACCATGAGTTTCCCACATTTTAGAATGAGAACAATTACTTTACAGTATCAAATAGCTTATTAGGATTATCTTTAAAATTGTTTCCAATCCTAAAATTATAAAATTTTGGAACATTAAGTATGTACTTCCAAAAAGAATTTGGGGACATCTAAAGAAATGGCAATACTGACCCAAATTGAGGTATGAGCCATGCTGGCATTCTATGTAAATTACCAAAAAGAAACTTAGCTGGGGATGAGTGTGGGGGTGCATGCCTGTAATCCGAGTACCCAGGAGGCTGAGGCAGGAGGATCACTGCAAGTTTGAGGCCAGCCTGAGCTCCATAGTGAGTTTAAGGCCAGCCTGAACTACATATCGAGACCCTGTTTCCAAAAAAAAAAAAAAAAAAGTTTAGCTGCTTTGGTTGCACCTACCTATAATCCCAGGCCTTGTGGTTGGAAGCTTGAGAAGGAGGCTCACGAATTCAAGGCCAGCCTGGGCAACTCAGTGAGATCCTGTCTCAAAACAAAAATTTGTAAAGGAATGGGCAGTTCCACAGTAGAACACTTGCCTAGTTTGTATGAGGCCCTGGGTTCAATCCCTAGTACTGGAAAACATAAAAATTAAGACATTTAAAGGGTATAAACCCATATGGAGACAACAGCGGGAGACGAAGGCAACACACTTTTGTACAATAGAAAGCAGGCAGTGGAGATTCACGCCAAGATCCCAACTAAGCACACGTATCTAATTCTGCTTACTCTCTAAACTACTAAAACAAAAATAAAGAATGTTTTGTTGTTGTTTTGTAAGTTTTTAGAACACAAACTAGGACAGAGAAAATGGAAAAAGGGACAACGAAATTTTGGAAGGTAGAAGCAGGCTGGATAACTGACTAAAAGAACCCAAATCTGAGCTGGGGACGTAGCTGACTGGGAGAATTCTCCCCTCCAGATGGGTGAGGCTACAGGTTCAATACTCAGAACCAAAAAAAAAAAGCCAAATTCTAAGCCAGTAGGGCTGATAACTGAGAACAAACCCAATATATACCACAGAACCCTCAAAAGGGGCCAGGCATGGAGAAGCACACCTGCAATCTCAGCACTTGGGAGGCTGAGGTAGGACGATTGCTGTGAGGTGGAAGCCAACCTCAGTTACATAATGAGTTTTGCTTTGTTTTTGTTTTTTGTTTTTTTTGGTTTTTTTGGTGCTGGGGATCTAACTCAGAGCCTCATGCCTGCAAGGCAAGCACTCTAATCACTGAGCTAAATCCTCAGCCCGTACATAATGAGTTTAAAACCAGCCTGCATACAAAGTGAGAACCTGTCTCAAAAAAAAAAAAAAAAAAACCCCACATCATCTAGTGGTTAGGATTCCTGGTTTTCACACAGGGCAGCCCAGGTTCAACTCCAGGTGTGGAAACCAAAAATTAAAAAAAAAAAAAAATCAAGAAGGTAAATCATATACAATAGAAGACAAAGGTATCTTAACAAATGACAAATGAGACAACTCTGAATATGAAATACTCCAAAGCTCATCATTACCCAGGCTTCTTTTCCTGAACTCACAAATAATAATAGACAGCTATATCTCAAACCTGCCAGCAGAAAATTGAAATACTCTCTGGGAAATCTGACTAGACCAAAAGAAAAGACACATACACTAGAGATAGTCTCAAACAGTCCACCCCTACCGATGGTTTAACCTGGGCCATATCCTGGAATCACTAGTGAAGCTTTAAAAAGTACTGATGTTTATTACCTATGGAAATACAAATCAGAATAGTGGTCTGCTCTAGGCAGGGAGTAGGGACCTAGAAGAGATATGAAAGGGCCAGGGTGTGCCAGTAATCCCACCACTCAGGATGCTGAGGCAGGAAGATCACCTCAAATTTGAGGCCAGTCTGGGTTAATAGTGAGTTCAAGGCCAGCCTGAACTACGCAGTGAGAGCCTGACTCAAGAAAAAAAAAAAGTATATTTAAATTTTGTGCCTTTTATTATATATAACAACGTCTATTTAAAAAAAAAAAATACTGCTACCTGGAGCCTATCCCTAAAGATTCTGATGTACTGTGTTTGATCTAGCAGTAGCAAGGATATTATTAAATGTCTCCATGTGATTCTAATTTGCAACCAAAGTTGAAAAGCACTGTTTTAACCTCTAGATTATATGGTAAAAGTGAAGTCAGAAAATCTTACTTACAAAATCACAGCTTTCAATTAGCTTATAGTCACTCACTCTTAACCATAAACACCAAAGAATTACCAGCCAACCTCTGAAGAACACCTCTACTAATGAGGCTATATACCAAGTTGTAAAATAACTCGGAACAAACTATGTGAAAGAGAGAGAGAAAGGAAGGGAGGGAGAAGAAATTATCTTTAACAGCCTCAAATAGCTAAGATACGGCATTCATGGAATAAGAAAAGAAATGGAGGAATAAGTGACTAAGTAGAAGAGAAACAGCTGAACCCGCCAGCCTACAGAAGGGAATATACTCAAGCAAGCTGACTGGGCTCATTCACAGAACCCCAGAGAGGCTCAGGACCTGGGAATCTCCTAGTGAGTGATGCAGGGCTATGGGCCCAAAGAGAAGGAAAGAGATTTAAAGTCTATTGAGGGTACAGTTCGACTAAGGTCCCGCTTCCATCACCATCTTTATCCTCTCAATTTATTCTCAGCAACACAGACCTGGTAAAATATCAGACTCAACAAGAGTAGAGTGAGGCTCAAAGCTGAAATCCAAGGGATTAACAGGAGTGTTCTTAGTGAAAATCACCCCGACCAACAGCCCAGTTCTGAGAACACTGAAAGCCAGACAAAAACAGGAGTGCTTCCTTATCCACATGGAGATACATAACAAGACCTCCAGGGGATGCTTGAAACTTTGGATAGTACCATACCCACAATTCAATGTCTTTCCCACCTTAACATAAGCACTTACCATACATTGTGGCTGTAACTTTTGCAGTTTGAAGTACTACTTTAAAACCAACACAAATTTCTTTTTCCTTTTCCACAATTTTACAGATAAATTCCTTCTTACTGTAGATCTTATCAACTTCATTATATGATTTTCTTTCTTTCCTCATTAAGTCAAGAAATTCCATCTTTTCACTTTCCAGAAGCACTTTAGTGCTTTGCCATGGCATGGTCACAATGCCGGCATCTTTCCTCTTGCACTTGGGAATATTAAGTAAAATAAGGAGTGCATGAACAACACAAGCACTGTTAATACCAAGATAGTCAATCCGATAACCCAAGGGGCAGCTAAGTGATTATCTAGAACTATATAGCCAGATATGCTAGACAAAGGATGTTTCACGTTGCACCTGGACAGAGCAGGTCAGCTTGAGATTTCATCACCCTACATAGAACAGCATGCAATCTAAATTATTTCTGGGATTTGCCATGTAATATTTTCAGAGCCTGGTTGACCACTAGTTACAAACCTCAGAAAGTGACGCAGTGGATAAAGGGGACTACTGTCCCCTTTCCCAGTTGGATTTAGATGCCCCTTTGCATGCTGCCAAACCAATTTCCGTCACAGTACTTCTCCTGGTGGAAGACAATGGTCTTTAATTTCTACGACTCCCATTGGACTCTAAACTTCTTAAGGGTGCAGACGACATTTTAATCAGCTTTCTATCCCTAGAACCAAACACAGTGACTGTCACAATACCGTACTCTATAAATCTTTAATTGGACCTCGACTTTGGAAATACCATGCCTAAAACAATGCATAACTTAGTTGGAATACTAGAATATACAGGTATAATTTGAAGTAGGTCATGAACAAGGAAGACAGACTTCAAATTTATTGATGAAATAAGGTCTGAGAATAAATAGTACAAAATAACCCCAGAGGCACTTCCCCTACCAAAATTCTGGTGATTTTTCCCCTAGTACTGAGAATTCAACCCAGGGCCTTTGCCCTGACCTACATCTCCAGCCCTTTTTTTATTTTTTATTTTGAGATAGGGTCTTACTAAGTCGCTAAACTGCCCAAGCAGGACTCCACATACACCACATCTCAACCAGCTCACGAGTAGTTTTTGTTGGTGTTATTTGGGGGGGATGGGGTTATTGAGACAGAGTCTCACTCTGTAATGCAGGCTGGCCTTCACTATGTAGTCCAGGCTAGGCTCGAACTCGTGGTGATCCTACTGCTGGGATTACAGGTATGCACCACCAGCTACAAGGTTTTAAATATCATTTACAGCTGGGCATGGTGGTGCATGCCTGTGATGCCAGCACTCAGGACGCTAAGGCAGGAGGACTGCTGCAAATTCAAGGCCAGCCTGAACTACAAAGCAAGACCCTGTCTCAAAATAAAAACTAAAATGTGTAGTTCAGTGCAAATATCTTGGGTTCGATTCCCAGAGCCATTAAAAAAAAAAAAACAGCCGGGTAAAGAGGAAAAAAATGAAAAAATCCAAGAATATCACATGTGCACACACCCAGAAAAGACTCACATCTAGAATAAAGAATTATAAATTAAGCCCAAGGATGCAGCTCAGTGATAAGGAGCTCGCCTAGCATGCCAGAGGCTCAGTGTTCAACCTCCAACATCCAGCACCATTAAAAATAAATCAACCGAAATAAAAGTAAACTTATAAGTAAGCATTCAGGGGTTGGGGATTTAGCTCAGGGGTTTTGATGCCTGGCACCACCCCAAATAAGCATTCAATGAAAAAATAAGCATACCAAATGAAAGAAACTTAACAGGTGCTTCACAAAAGACAACATATAAGTGGCCAATAAAAGATGCTCTAATTTAGGCAGGCATGGTGGCACACACCTGTATTCCCAGCATTTATGGGAGGCTGCAGCAAGTGGATCACAAGTTCAAGCCTGTCCTGGGCAACTTAGCCACTTAGTGAGACCTTGTCTCAAAATTTAAAAGAGGGGGGCACAAGACTGAAGTTCAGTACAATGGGTTCAATCCCTAGTCTCTCCCCCCACCAACAAAAGATATGCATACTCAAATCACCAGGAAAATGCAAAATAAAGCCACATTGATACAGTACTGCAACTCCCTCCACCAGAATAGCAGCAATTCTTTATATTGACAAGCATCAGCAAGGTCTTGGTGTAACTAGAATATAGTTCCCTGTTAATTGGTACAACCGCCTTGGGAAAATGTTCAACAGTATCACAAGTTGTTTTTTTTGTTTTGTTTTGTTTTGTTTTTGTATCACAAGTTTTAACCTTCACATACCTCACAAAATAATTCCATTCCTAGGTATGTACTATCATAGTAATGTTCTATCATTTCTTGATGTGTGGTGGTCCACTCTGCAAAGACTGTTTACCGTTCTAAACTGTTTTTTGTATATTAAACTTCAAAAAGTGTTCTAAAATTTTCTGACGAAGTTCTAAGAGATTTTAAGACTAACATTTTAGAACAGAAAAACAAAGCTTTTAGTACACAGATAAAATTTTCCCACTAAAATAAAAAAGGAAAAGGAAAGCTACTAACACACAGTTCAGAACAAAGATAAAAACTACGAACAGATCATTTTTCTCTAACTTCATGAAGCACTGGAAGTCATTCTTTCAGCAAAGAAAGGAGTTTATTATTCTACACTGTAACCCAAAGAAAAGATATCTTTGCCAAAAAAACACTGCTTCTTTTCAAAATCACCTCTATCACAGATAGAAGGAAAGGAAGGGAACCATTCCAAAAGTTCGTTAACTCTTCGGAGAAAAGATGCCAGCAACTGAGATGATCTATATCTCCCAAAAGAAAGACACGGAGAAATCACGGCAACTCTAAAGCAGAGAACACCACACGTCGACCTACAGGAAATCCTGCGGTTAGTCTGAGGCTTGCCCCGCTAGTCATAAAGTGATTCAGTGCTGGCTACTAACGCTCCTCGAGCGCATCCTTAGGCGTCACCTGGCACACCTGGCTTGCCATCACCTGCCTGGAGCCACTGCCATGCACAGAATCCCAGAGACTACTTGAAGAAGCCGAATTTGCAAGAATAGGGGCGCGGGAGGTCTCGCCCCTCGGGTCACCGATTTCTGGTCTCTGGGGCGGGGTTGGGGGTCGTAAGCGTCCCCCACAGGGTTTAGAGAAAGTGCGCCGAAGCCGCTCTGCCCCTGCGCCTCCCCGGAGCTCCACAGGAAGCTCCGCCGGCGAGTTTCTCCCCGCGCCCACGACAGGAGGGTCGCGCGCGGCGGCGGGGGCGAGGAGGAGGCGAGCGCGGGGGACTTAGGCCCCGGAGGGCCGGGCGCGCGGCAAGTTTGGCGGCGGCCCCGTCCGCGCGCCCCCCAAAACCGGGACCCTCGCTCGGCCCGCCCGGCCTGGCGCGACGCCCCTCACCTTGGAAACGTTGGGTGGACTCCGCCGTAAACATTAACGTCCCATCCAGCCGACAGCCGCGCAGCGCGTCCCAGCGCCTCGGCCCCGCTCCCGGCTCTGCGGGCCGCCTTCCCTGCGTGCCGGGCGCACAGCGCTCACTCAGGAGTTCAGGGCCGCCTCGCCACCCGCGCCCACCGCTCGGGCCACCGCCGCCGTCCCCACCACCGTCCAGCCCAGCGCCTGCCTGTCCGTCCGCCTGCAGCTCCTCCGGAGTCCGGCCTGGCCGCGTCAGGAAAGCCCAGGGCGCAGGCGCAGCAGGGCCTTAAAGAGACCCGGCGCCTCTACCGCATAATGGGTCCGAGCAGGTTAGGGGCCGGCCGTGTTGCTCGAGAAAAGCAGAAGCCGAAGGGATTGGACCGAGCGGAGCGGGGGCGGGGAATCCCCCTCTCTCCTCCGCCCCTCTCTGAAAGCCCCGGCCCTTGGCCCCGCAAACTGCTGACTTCCCGGGTCACTCGAACCGCCCCTTCCCTGTGAAAACTGCGGAAGACACACCCCCTCGGAGCCCCTGGCCGCCCCGCACCCGGGGCTGCGGCCGCGCATTGCCGTGTCGCCCACGCGCACCTCTGCTCGGCCTGGGGCACGCGGTGTAGTCGGGCAGGCTCCGGAAGGTCGCCCCCAGTCCCGCAGAAACGTTAATCAACGTGTAAATGGTACTCGTGGCTGGAAAACACTTTCTTCAGTCGTCTCGACACTGTGGGTTAATGCAGAGTCCAGCAGGGGGCAGAACGTGAGCGCCTGTGTGTGAGGTCCAGCCGGGCGCCCGTCCAACATCAACGAAGGAATTCTTAGAAAGACTTAGTTCAGAGAGAAACCACCTATTAATTTCTGCTACTCAGGAAAAGCAGCACGAAAAATAATAAAGGCAATATAAATTACTTTGGTTCTATTTTTAGAAGTGACGAGATGATAGTAATTAGCGCGCACATGCACATAAAACCCCAAAATTGTTTTTCTAGAAATGAGATATACCTGGTTATTTTCTAATTTAAATGTATAAAACAATCTCCAGGAGGGGTTCCACTGTAGTAAGCATTTTAGAAAAACTATTTTTTCAACAGGATTAGGAAATAACAAAAAAATAGGAAGTAAAACCATGTCCTCCACCCAGATAAGAACTGAAAATTTGAAACTAATCTGAGGCAAAATTTTTGCATCACTTTTTGGTGAGTGTGTGTGTGTGTATGCACACGCCAGGGATTGAACTCAGGGCCTTGCCCGTGCTAGGCAAGCATTCTAACCACTGAGCTAAATCCCCAACTCCTTTTTGCATAACTTTAGATCACACGATCATTTAAAGTTGATTTCAATGAACAATTTTATTGCAATTTAATCCATCTTGCATGAGAAAACTGAGACATTCTGAGAATCTACCTCTCCTTCCTGTAGTCAATCTATCAACAAATTCTGTTGATTTTTACCTGCCAATTTTTCCTCAGATCTGTTCTCCTGTCCGCCATCACCACCCTTGTCTAAATTACTTTCACCAGAAAGCTGTGAGGTAGGACCGATACCTAATGTAGTTTATCCATACCCACCCAGCCCCTCTCTGAATCTTTTTGTTTTGTTTTGCTTTGTTTTGTTTTGTTTTTTGAGACAGGGTCTCTTGCTTTGTAGTGCAGACTGGCCTTGAACTCACTATGTAGCCCGGGCTGACCTCAAACTCACAGTGACCCTCCTTTCTCTGCCTCCCAAGCACTCCCATGTGCCAACACATCTGGTTCTAAATCTTCACACAATAGAGTGATTTTTTTCAAAATACTTTACAATGTGGCCCTGACTTCCCAGCCTAACCACTTCAACAGATTCCTGTTCTAACCAACCCCTGTAGGGTCAGGCACCTTGCCCACCTCTTCACACTATTCACACAACAGTGCATCCTGCTCTCTGCTCTAGCCCCACTGACCACTTCTATTCCTTTGTTTGCCAGCCTTCTTCTTCCAGAGGGTTTGCTCAAACTTTATTCTGTTCCTGGAAGTCTGACCCTCACCCTCCTGACACTTTAGTTTGCTTCCACCTCTGAGAAGCACCTGCTGATTCTCCTATATTGGTCCCTTACTCCTACCAGTGTGCATGAAACTGTAATTTTATGCTTATTTTGGTGAATTTTTGTTTCTTCCAATAGACAAGGGGCTTCATAAGCCCAGGATCATGGTTTTGTTTGATTCACAGTTGTATTTTCATATTTCTTTAATACATATTTACTCAACAGGTGAAAATCACAGGTGCTAGAACTTGAACTAAATGTGTCTTAAAGGTTACCTAAGCCACAGAAAAGTAAAATGTCACAATTTGACATTTGGAATCAGAGTTTTAAAAGGACAGTTATTTTTAAACTGACATTGTAGTGTTTTAGCTGGGCTCATAAGATTCTTTGGGTAGCCTTCAAAACCAAGTGCTCAAAATGATCTGTATAAACCCTTGAATTAATAACGATTGGCTGGGCATTTAGCTCAGTGGTTAGAGTGCTTGCCTCATAAGCACAATGCCTTGAGTTTGATCCCCAGCACCACCCACCCACCCCCCAAAAAAGATAACTATGGGATAGGCCCATATGAAACTAATAACATTGGTTGCTTCAAGAGAGGAAGACTGGGTGACTAGAGCTCAAGGATGGGAAGGAGACTTTTTATTATGTACCTAAAAGGTTTAAAACAAGCTGGACATGGTGGCGCATACCTATAATCCCAGCATTCAGGAGGGTGAGGCAGGACAGTTGCCATGATTTTGAGGCCAGCCTGGGCTACATAATGAGTTCAAAGTCAACCTGAACTACATAGTGAGACTCTGTCACAAAAAAACAAAAACAAACAAAAAAGCTATACCTTTTAAACTTTAAGCATGTGAATGTATTGCCTGTTTGAAAATGAATGACATGAGGGTGCATACTGTGTGATTCCACTTATTTGAAATTCCAGAAAAGGCAAAACTAATCAGGGTAGAAAAAAATCATAACGGGGCTGGAAGTGTAGCTAAGTGGTACAGCACGTGCTTAGCACGTACAATGCTGTGGTGGTAATCACCAGCACCACACAGACTTGCACACAGAAACTGGGAAACCATAATTTGTGCTTAGACTGCTTAGTATCCCCAACGCCTTGCACAGTAGCTGTTCGATGTACAGTAGTTTGAATGAATGATGAAAACCAAGCCTGGTGTTGACTTTATTGATATAAATTATATGAAATATTTACATACTATATATTTCTGGGAACTAGAGACTTCCATATTAATGCAAATGACTATACTATCGTCTAAAATTTTAAAGTTATATTTTGAGGCTTGGGGTGTAAGTCAGTGTAGAGGACTTGCCTAGCAAGTGCTAGGTCTGCTTCCAGTATTGCAAAATATATATTTTTAATATAGTTTGATGTATATGTCTATATAATTTATACCAATCCAGCACTACTACACTAGGTGCCTGAGATGCATTATTTTAAATGAACAGGAGGGAAGCTTGTATCGTTGGCTCTGACCCTCTAGTACTTTTCCTGGTTTAGTCGTTTCTTTCACTCACCTGAGCATCAACTTATTTGGTGAAAGAACTGAGACTTTGACATCTCACTGAGATAGTTAATTCCAATCAGAGAAAGGGCTGATTCTAATTCTTCACTGGCGCTTGAACACTTGCGTAAGTGAAATCTCCCTGTGTGAATCCCACACCAACACCACCTCTGCTCTACCTCCTGCTACCCTGCCGTTCATATTCTAGAACCTCACATGAGAAGAAGATAGAGCAAGCAGGGTGCAAGGGGCAGCAGCATCTCCCTCAGAGTCACTTTTTTTTGCAGCAGTTCACTTAGGAAGTCAAAATTTTCTATGTTCTGATACCACGCACCCATGGATTTGGGTCACTGTCTAAGTGGGGAATGCCTCTAAACCTGGAAAGAGTTAAACCCAGAATAGTATGCCCTTAACAGCCCAATGTGTTCAAGCCAGCCACTTGAGCCCCACTACTCACAAAAGGAAAAAGTAAGGGAGGCACTTCCCAGAGGCCAAAGCAAGCCCAGATACAGAGGAGGAACTCATCCGAGAAGTCAACCCCACTGGTGAACACGGCCCCAACCCCAAGCAGCTAGCATTCAAGCTTCCTTACAGAACAAGTGCACTCGGTTACATTTAGGATTGTGCCCTCTAATACTGCTGCCAAGAGAGCCTAGCCACGTGTGTTTACACTAACAGTTTCAGCTTCTCACTCACACATTTCAAGTGCTCAATAATAGCACACGTGGCTCGTGGCTGTCATCTATGAGCAAAGACACAGAGAGTCCATCTATCAGAAAGTTCTACTAGCAGCACTATTCTAGAAAAAGGAGAAAGAGAAATCCATGGAGAGTTGTAGCTAATGTTCAAAACTTTTCACTTTGGAAAAAATGAAAGCTCACAATGAAACAGTAAGAGCCTACCGCACTAGGCTCATTAACCTTCCACAATATGAATGTGAAAGGTACTCATCCACAAAATCTGTGGCCTCCCCACCTGTTAGGATTATGAGAATGGCTTTAGACTCACCACTTTTACCTTTACCATAGCCATTGTTTGCAAAGCATTGACTTCCATTTTAGGAAAGAACAATTATTAAGAGGTATCTCTCGGGGCTGGGGATTTAGCTCAGTGATTAGAGTGCTTGCCTTGTAAGCACAAGGGCCTGAGTTCAATCCCCGGCACCACCAAAAAAAAAAACAAACAGGTATCTCTCTTGGCACTTGGGCCATATAGAGACTAAATTTGCTATGGTTGTGGTAAATAACAAACTTTGTGGCTCTAGAGTTCAGACATCATTTCTGTTTGTGATATTAGACGTTAATACTATCGACCCAAATGACAGCTTTTGGAATTGTGCCACCAAAATGGGACAGCAATAGCACACCAATTCTACTCCACCCCCTAAAAGAAGTCCATTTCTTGACTTTCTGAAATATCTATTTTAAAGCAAGATAAAATCTGGCACAACTAGAATTAGTAATTGAACTATCCAGTTTTCTAGAAAGTAGTAACTTCTGTATTAAGGTAAATGATGAGACTGTAACCTACAATTACAAGTTGTACTTGCCAAAAGGGTTTAACCCCTTTAAACCCCAATCTTCTCATCCATAAACCAGAAATAATAGTAACATTTACTTAAGCATTGTAGTAATAACTAAATGCAGCATAAATGCAAGGTACATAAGCATTCAACAAGTTAGAGCTATCGTAATTGCTATTTCCAAAGCCACAAAGCACCAACAAAAATAAAAAAGATAAGTAAATTTGAAAATCCTAAATTTGAAAAGTCATGACTCTGCCACCTGCTAGTCATCTGACATTTAACCCCTATAAACTTCAGTTTCTTCACCAGTTAAGAATAAGAGTTCCCAACAATAGATGTGTTATAAGATGTATTTTCATTTCATCTGAAATACCCTAGTAAGGGTAAAGCCAGGTCTGACCTTTAGCTGATGTCAATTAACCCTCTGCTCCCACTTCCACAAAAAGAGAAAAATGAAAGAAAAAGAAAGTGAAACTACATTAGGAAAACGTTGCTTCACAATAAATTTAGCCTTTATTAATGCTCTGTGCTTCTAAACACAATCAGGAAGCAACACGGATGAAATCATCACCAAAAGTCCACACAATCATCAGCGTTGCCACCAGCTAGAATTTGTGAACAAATAGAATGGTAATCAGTCATTTTTCTTGGGTAATTTTTCTCCGCTGGAGAAATCTGAAGCCCATAAGGCCTCCTCTGTGAATGCACATTAAAAAAAGAAAAAAAAAAGATAACCAGGAGCCAATTATGGCCAGGAGAGAAACTGTGTTAAGTTACAAAAAGCCAATTACTAAAATACCTTTCTTGCAGGTATGAAATTAAGCCTCATGCTTCATAAATTCTTGATTATCATTTGAATGGCCACAAGGGGCTGGGGACTTAGCTCACTGGTAGAGTGCCTGCCTAGCAAGTACAAGGCCCTGAGTTTGATCCCCAGCACTCCCCCCAAAAAGTGGCCACAAAACGATGAAATAATATCCTTAAAATAAAACTGAAGAAATGTTCACAAACTGTTCCTGTGTTTTATTTTTTTATTTATTTATTTTTTTTTGGTGCTGGGGATTGAACTCAGGCCCTTGTGCTCGAAAGTCAAGCACTCTGACCACTGAGCTAAATCCCCAGCTGTTCCTGTGTTTTAAAGATTGAGCAAGGTATACACATCCTAATTCAATTACAAAATATTTCCTGTTGCAGCATTTACACTTTTATAAGTTTTAATATAAAATAAAACATCATTTTAGACTTTTACCGGTTTCCCTTTAGGGTTTCTGAAGGCAGCAGTCATTTTGGTGGTAACCATTATAAGCAGAGAGGACAAGGAGACTGGGGATTTGAATTGAATTTATAGCTGACTCATAGGGAGTGTTTACAAGGACATTCCCACAGGCATCCACCCATTCAACACCCTTTCAGTTCCATCCTATACATTGGTTAGGTAAGACAGCTAAGGAAATCTGGGAATGTGGAGGAGTAGGAATACTGAAACCAAAGCTTTTTTAGATACTATGAATGCTAATTTATTTTGGTTTTCTTCCTTCTCTCCTTCTCTCCCTCCTTCTGTTCCTTCCTTTCTTCCTCCCTTCATTTCATGACTTGATTTGTTTCAGAATGATCTTGTACTTGTTACTGTGTTTGGGGTGCTGATTCTGAGGTATTGGTTTCAGCTCATAGAATTCTTTTTTTTTTTTTTGGTGCTGGGGATCAAACTCAGGGCCTTGTGCTTGCAAGGCAAGCCCTCTAACGGCTAAGCAAAATCCCAGCCCCTTCACAATGCTTAGAATTTAACCTTTGACAATATTATCAATTTGTTAGAACTTTTCATTTTGGTTTTTCTCTCTCTCTATTTAGCTGAAGTTTTGGAATTCTGCAGGCAATCATGTTCTATTAATGGATATTGCAGTTTTCTCAGGGACTTTAATTGCAAGCCTACTCTAATATAGAAGCAAGTGATGCACCTTGTGAGATGTATCTAACTAGAGAGAAAGCTATTCCCTCCATTCTCTTGAAAGAGATCTAATATACTGGTCCAAAGGACTGCCATTCTAATGATGGCTTAATGTTTTTAAAGCACTTACCGTGGCTGAACACTAGAAGCACTTTTCATCTATCATTCCACCATAGGTTATTCTTCGCCATAACCCTATTTTCGTTCTCATTTACAAGTGAATGCCAAGCAAGTCTCCAAGAATGCTTTATTTATTCACTCATGCATTCACCAGCAAACATTTTAGGGAGTTTAACTGTAACAAATGCGTTGCTGATAGGAAGGACAATAATATTTTCAGCTTTTACAATATGTCAGCAATAACGCTACATGTTTTTGCATGAGCCAGCCATTATTAGACCCATTTAAAGGGTGAAGAAGCTCTGATTTGCCCAAAGTCACACTGGTAGTAAAATGAAAAGAAAACAACAAGAGTAAGTCTCTCATGACTACAAAGTCTTTCATCTGGAGTTACAAAATGCAGTACATTCTACTTGGGAGGCTGAGACAGGAGGATGGTTATGAGTTTGAGACCAGCCTGGACTACACAGTGAGTTCAAGGCCAGGCTGAACTACATAATGAGTCTCTGTCTCAAAAAAACAAAAAACAGGGACTGGAGATTTATCTCAGTGGTTGGAGTGCTTGCCTTGCAAGCACAATGCCCTGAGTTCAATCCCCAACACCAAAACAAAAAACAACAAAAAAAAAGAACTGGGATTCTAGGGTTGGGGATTTAGCTCAGTGGTAGAGCACTTGCCTAGTGGACTCAAGGCACTGAGTTCCATCCCCAGCACCAAAAAAAAAAAAAAAAAAAAATTGGGACCTCAGATGCTCTGCCTCTCTCATTGCCCTTTCTTCAGGAAAGCCCTGACTCTCAGTTACTCAGGGCCCGGGAAAGTTAAATAGATCCCATCCTGGGACAATGCAAGCAGGTTGGCACAGTTTCTGTTTACCAGGCCTTTTCTTTCCCACCCTTGAGGCTTGCTCCAACTCTACATGCCTCTCATTCATTTCCAAGGTGTTCTGATACTAAAGTGGGAAGGTTAATTTTGAAGCTTATTGCACAAATTTCTCTGCGCCTTTGTATCCAAGTATCTTTCTTAAAATCTGATTGCAGAAACATTACATATTAATTGTACAAAATGTGATTATAGAAATGTACAATGATTAAAGTCACAAGTACTCTCATCACCAAATGATAATGCTGTTGATGTTTTGGGTTTTTGTGGTTTTTTTTTTTTTTTTTTGGTGCCAGAGATCGAACTTAGGGCCTTGTGCTTGCTAGGTAAGCACTCTAACCACTGAGCTAAATCCCCAGCCTGCTTTTGATATTTTGGTCTCTTTTCTTTCTATCTCTTTTCCAAATGTATAAATGCACAGAGTTTATTTGTTT
>PVJO010018221.1:0-37226 GCA_004026905.1 Hystrix cristata | reverse complement strand
GAGCCCCTAAAGGGTCAGAGGGCCTAAAGAGAAAGCGACTGCAGAGAGCACACAGGCTGAAGTGGGAAGGGAAATGTGTGGCAGGGACAGAGTGAGGGGTGGAGGAGGGAGGGCCTTGTGCAGCCCAGATTAAAGGACACCAGGCCAGTGCAGAGAGGGCTGATATGCTCAGAGGAGGAAGGCGGCAGAACCAGTGAGACGGCGGCGATCTGACAGAAGCCGCTGGGGTCATCTTCAGACAGGCCAATGGAGCTCCAAGGTATCCTCAGGAAACCCCGCCCCCAGGAAGGAGGCAGACAGAGTGGGCAGAGCACAGTCAGAGGGCTCCAAGAAGGGGCTTCAGTCAGCTGAGAAGTTCCCTTGAGAGCCAGAGGACTCTGTAGAACAGAAAGCCCTTGGGAAAACCAAGGAGAAGCATTTTCCAGCCCAAGGAGTCTCCAGACAGAGAGCCAGGAAGAGGCTTCCCACCTAGGAGATGCCTTTCAAAGCAGCCTGGGAGTCTAGCCTGGCTTCGGAGACTATGCTGAAAACCTTAGTGGTCTCGTCCATCCTTTAGCCCAGGTTTGTCAGGAACAATGCTACAGGCTGTTCTGCATCATTGATCCCAAATCGTTCAGTCATAATGGAGGGAAAAGGATTCACATGTGTGGGCTTGGGGTCCCAGGTGAGAGGTCCTGGGGTCTCAAAATGAACCTGGTATTTTTTGAGTCACAGCACCTGTAACTGTGAAATTTAAAGTGATTTTCGCTGACTTGGGTGTACATGCATTTTGGGAGGCTGAGGCAAGACTGCAGGTTTGAGCCCAGCCTGGGCAACTTAGTGACTCAGCCAGACGCTGACTCAAACTAAAAAATAAAAAGTGGCCTGGGCTACAGCTCAGTGTGAAGGCCCTGTGCTCAATCCCAGGTCCTATAAAAAATTTTTTTCTTTGGTGAGATGGTGAGGAAGACTTTATTCAAGGGAGGCCTAGCAAGATAGGCAGAGGCAGAGACGAGGAGCATGGGAACAGGCCTGGGCTGAAGGCAAAACAGACCACAGCCCAGCCTCCCCCTTGGCCCAGACACACTGGCCTCCGGGGTCTGTGCGGCTGCCTGGGACTGGGATGTGATGGCTACAGGGATCTGAGTATGGTTTTGGACAACAAGGCAGGGGCCAGTCTCACCTGCGCGCAGCATGGACAATGGGCACTCAGAGCTCAGAAACAGGGTGGGGTTCACCATACAATGTGGTTCAGAGCAGGATCCGGGTAATGGAGGACTCTGCTAAAGCAATCTAAGAGCATCCTTGCCCAAACTGCGCCAGGTCGATCAGACATCACCTGGGGCTGGGAAAGGATGAGCCACCAGACCAAGTCCGGAGAGTGATCGGAATGGGGGATGGATAACCCGACGGAGTAGGTGTGCTGCTAAAACTGGACTGTGCTGAGTCAAGTCAGAAATCCAAACATCCAGGTTCAGGAGACTACGAGCTCAGGGGCGTTTTATACCTTGGTCGAGGAGAGAATCTTTGTCTACAGTGAGAATGTGAGCTGTATGAATTGGGACTTCTGACTTCCATGACTTTGCCTAGGAGGGAATTAAGAACACAGTTTTATAGGTGGCACACGCCTGTCATTTGACCACTTGGGAGGCTGAGGCAGGAGGTGCCCAGTTTGAGGGCAGCTTGGGGTGCAATACAGAGTTCAAGGCCAGCCTCAACTTACATATTGTGGCTTTATTTTAAGAACCAGAGAGAGAGAGAGAGAGAGACTGTCAGTTCAAGCCTAGTTTGAGCTACTTAGCCAGATTCTGTACAATGTAAAAACAATATAAAAGGGCTGGTGATGTAGCTCAGTGCAAAGGCCCTGGGTTTCAGACTCCAATACCAAAAACAATGCAAAGCAAAACAAAAAACACTGGGAGGTATGACAAAGTATATACCTCCCAGTGTAAGGGCAGGTGCTTGACCATGTCTGCTGCAGCCAGGACACACAAAGGAGTGGAGGGAGACCTAGGTGCCTTATGAAGCAACCTGGAAAAAGTCAGTTCTTTATTTTATTTAATAAATTCTTTATTTTATATTATTCAAAATCAACAAAGTAAAAAATTTGATAGTTTTCGTTAAAGTTTCATTTTCTGCCTATTGAGTTTTAGTTATTTTTAACTATAAGTTTAATTTAATACAAAATGAAAGACCAGGCATGATGGTGTGCACCTGTAATCCCAGTACTCGGAAGGCTGAGACAGGAGGACCCCTCTGAATTCAAATGCAGCCTGGGTTACATAGTGAGTTCAAGACCAGCCTGAACTATATAGTGAGACCCCCGCCTAGAAAACAATACAAAACAGGCCTGGCGCACGTAGTGGCTACTCGGGCTGATGGTTGGCTCTGCTACGCTCCCTTGCGGCCCACTCACTGCCTGGTCGCCTGGTGGTCCACCGCACCCCCCCATCACCACCGATTGCAATCATAGAGCATTTTACAAGAGTTCTGACCTGGGTGGGGCAAACCTTAGGGCACTTCTTTTCAATTGCCTCAGTATTACTGAATGGAAGAATTGCTGCTGCTCCTTAGGAGGTTCGTTTCATTTCCCAGTACTCCCGATGCCATAATTGAAGCACTGAGAAGTTCAAGAGGAGTATATTGAAGTAGACTTGAGCTTCTTGCATCATTTCTATTCAATTTTTAAAATTCTTTCATAATCCTCTTGAGTGTTTTATTTTAACTAAATTAACATGGCATGAATGACCCTGGCCAGCTCTTGTGGAAGTCACATACAAAAGCATGAGATTCCTCATCATGCACAATCCAACCGATGCGACCTTAAACAGGTTTATAGAGAAACTTAAGAAGTTGGAGTTACCACAACACTAAGAGTATGTGAAGCAATGTTTGACACTACTCTTGTGGAGAATGAAAGTATCCATGTTTTTGATTGGTCTTTTGATGATGCACCACTGTCCAACCAGATTGTTGGATGACTGGTTAAATCTTGTGAAAATTAAGTTTCATGAAGAACCTGGTTGTTGTATTGCTGTCCACTGTGTTGCAGGCCTCAGGAGAGCTCCAGTGCTAGTTGCCCTCACATTAATTGAAGGGGGAATGAAATACGAAGATGCAGTACAATTCATAAGACAAAAGTGACATGGAGCTTTCGACAGCAAGCACCTCCTGTATTTGGAGAAGTATTGTCCTAAAATCCGGCTGCGCTTCAAAGACTCCAACCATCACAGGAACAACTGTCACATGCAATAAAACCGGGGTGCCTGATGCTACTGCCTGGACGTGGAACTTGAGGTGGGACCTGATTTGTTGTATGTACTAGCCCATGTGTTGGCTTGGTGAGTAAGTCTAATGAAACTTAGCATCAAAAGGCAGTTGTGGCTGGGGATTTAGCTCAGCGGTTAAAGTGCTTGCCTTGCAAGCACAAGGACCCGAGTTCGATCCCCAGCACGAAAAAAAAATAAATAAATAAGTAAATAAAATAAAATAAAATAAAATTACACTCTTTAAAAAAAAAAAAAAAGGCAGTTGTACCAGGCTACATACAAGCTTGATAGAATCACAGCCTCTATGTTTGGGTTATGACCAACATATTTGGACAATTATCAAAAGATTCTTACTGTTCAGCATTTAAAGTATGTTTATCATTGTACCAACCGACCTTTTCTGAAGTCAAGCAGTATTGAGTTATGTCTTTAAGACTATTCCCACACCAGAATCTTAATGATACATAAGAAATTCAGAGAGAGTACATGCCAAACTACCCACCATAATACCCTTATAGTTTTTAGCATCATATAGAACCAAAATTCCAGGAACTAAGAACACTCTAGACCTGTGGTTTAGTCCTTCAGTCATTTCAAACATTGTAGGACCTGTGTGGCTATTTGCCTGCTCACTTAGTTTACATCTCCCATGTTCATACCAGTATACATCAGGTTTGCTTAAGCATTGATTGTTCTTTTTGATTATTACCAAGTCTTATGGTGATTATTTAATGTCTTTCTACAAGGCTTTTATTTTGTGCTGTTATGGGAAACCTCCATTTTGAAAATCTACATTGTTATAGAAGCACACGCCATTAATGTCTCAGACAAAAAAAGCCTTACAGTTAACTTAACGCTTTCACTCTGAGGTGTGACTTAACAGGGAGGCCCTGAAAAAAGACTGGGAGGGGGCTAGCCAATATTTTTTGTAAAATGTTGCCTTTGTCTTGTGCAGAACGTACAGAATATGTTCTTTAATTTAGTAAATATTTTTAAAAGGTATAGATGCTTTGTTATTTATAGCTAAAATAATTCTTAATCATAAAATTTCTGAAATTCTTGGAATTTTTCCCCATACTTATTAGAAGTTGTTCACCAACTTTTGTTTGAAGTGATTTTTTCCCCTTCTCTTCCCAACCTTTTGAAAAAAAAAAGTGGGTTTCTGCTAATGAATTGAGCAGACATCTAATATTTTATATGCCTTTTGAGCTGTGTAACTTAATATTTGGATAGTTGATAATTTTTTTTTCCGGTGCTGGGGATCAAACTCAGGCCCTTGTGCTTGCCAGGCAAGCACTCTAATCACTGAGCTAAATCCCCAGCCCCAGTTGATAATTTTTTATTATGTAATTGATAAAATCGTGATGTGCATTAATGTTAGTTCAGCCATATATTTATACTGTCTGGGAATGTGTGGTTAGAATTCTGTGGGAGAAATAATTTGTCAGTGTTTGCCAGCTTGTAAAAACTTAGTGCAGGAGCTTAGACATCTGAATAAATAATGAAATGTATTTATCATTGAAAAAACAGTACAAAGTGAAAAAGTATAAAGCAAAGTACTGCAATTTAAAAGTGAGCCATTTATACAGATATATAGAAAAATTTCACATGAAAATATTGTATAGTTTTACACAAATCCAACTGAAAATTTAGGTGAAACTCAGAAATCCTCCAGAAAACAGCAAATCAATACTAAGAAAAAATAAAAAGCTTTCCATAGTTACATGTAACTAAATATAAAGTAGCTTTATATTTTCCCACACCTTTTGTATTAAGAGTCACTCTGGCGAAATTCATAAGCATTCAAGAGCATAATCAATCTGATCTACTCCAAATCTTTCCGAGACAATGATAATTGGGAAAACTCAGCTTACTTTTTGATGAGAGCTGCATTTGGTGTTTATAGCTGACAGTGCCATTACAAGAAACAAACTTTATAGGCCACTTTCCTTCTTGAACTAAATTTACATCTCTATTTCAAATTGAGCTATAGATTTTAGGCGGACTATATCATGACCAAATTTGTTTTATGAAATATAATTCAGTGCACTAGTTTCTGGAAAAATAGAAATAATCTCAGTAACTGCCTTACAAATAAACAACAACAAAAATTTACTAAATTAGAAGTTGAAAGAAGCTGGGTATGGTGGTGCACGCCTGTAATCCCAGGACTTAGGAAGCTGAGGCAGGAGGACTGCTGCAAGTTCATGGTCCATCTGGGCTACATAGTGAGTTATAGGCCAGCTTTAAGAAAGATCCAGTCTCAAAAAACAAAACAAAACAAAAAAAAACAGTTGGAAGAAACTGTCTTAATTCCATTAAAGGTATTTGAAGATTCCTAAAGCAAATATCATTTTGTCATTCAATGTTGAAAGCAGGAACAAGATAAGAATTCTCCATCTGATCACTTGTACCAGATATTGTGTTTGACATTTTGGCCAGTACAATATAATAAGGAAAACTGCCAGGCATGGTAGCATGCCTGTAATCTCAGTACTCGGGAGGCTGAGGCAGAAAGATTGTGGTGAATTCAAGGTCAGCCTAAGCTCCATGAGTTCAAGGCCAGCCTGAACTGCATAGCAAGAGCCTGTCTCAAAAAACAGAAACAAAAACAAATACAGAAAATAAAGCAAAAATTTATTAGTAAGGAAAATATAGCTACTATTATTTTCTAATAATAGCATGGCATAAGCATAAAGTCGAGGTAAATTAATAATTGAAGTCAGTGGTGACTGAATACAAGATTACTGTAAGAAACCATTTCTACACTGTGCTCATGAACTATTCATGAAAGAAATTTAGAGATTTACTTTTCAGCATCTTAAATTATGAAATAGTAATAAATAATGTGAAAGAATGAAATATTCTACCAATAAATTATAGAAAAGCATTTATGACAATAAGACTGAAATAAGTGTTGGATAAAGCATGTTCATGGATGGAAAGACTCCATAATAGGACGATATTAGTACTTAGTACAATTTGATCTACTGATTCAACCTGATTATAAACAAAATTCCAAAATTTTGTGGTAAAAACTACAACCTGTTGTGGGGTAAAAGGACTTGGTCTATCCAAAATGAAGTACTATTGGTTATATCTATTTTCCTGGGACTTAGCAAATTCTGGTGGTTTCTCAGTAAGTGTTTGGACACTGAATGAATATCTCTGGTTGAATTCAGACATGTAGGTCTTCAAATGCTTTGTGAAACTGAAAAACTTTTCTTATGAAATACACCAGATCAGGGGCTGGGAATTTAACTCAGTGGTTACAGTGCTTGCCTTGCAAGCACAAGGTCCTGAGTTCGATCCCCAGCACCAAAAAAAAAAAAAAAAAAAGTAAAGAAAAAAGAAATACACCAGATCAGTATTAAGAAGGAACAGTAGTATTGTTACTGTACCATAAAAAGATAGACAATATTAATTGCGAATTATTCCTTGCATGACATTTGTTTTAGTTACTTTTCTCTCATTGTTGGGACAGAATACTTGACACCCAAAGTTAGGGGAAGAAAGGTTTATTAGCTCACAGTCTGCAGAGGTTTCAGTCTATAGTCCACTGGGTCCGAGGCAGCGGGGCAGCGTGGCAGACCGGCGGCCGGCCGCAAAGTAAAGTGAGGAAAATGCAAGGAATGTATGCAAATCAGCAATGCAAACAAGCAGCTAATTAGCCTCTTCCTATATCTTTATCTAGGCTACCTGCCCCCAGGGCGGTCCGCACTCCCACCCCCAATTTCAGTCTCACAGCCTTGATCCCAGCAGAACAATGCCAAACCGATCAATGGATCAATTTAGTAATCACACACTCTAGATCCAGCTATCTCTCACCACATGAGGCTTTGGGGGGACATTAGACACAAACCATAACAACATTCTTTTACTTAGTGTCTAGAAAAACAAAGGATAATTTGGCTTAACTAGTCAATGACGGTGCTTGGGGGGATTTTGAATAAGAGAAATGCTGAACTCGGAAAGATGACAATTCACATTTTTCACTAGATGCGGAACAGTGTGTGAAGTGTCCAGATCATTAGTATGCCAACATTCAGCAAAACAACTCCCTCCAAAAATCTATAACTTTTCTGGTTTATGAAGACTCCTTGGAGAAGTCTCTGGCTGGCGCAACCCTGAACTTCACTATTTTCACAGCTGTTGTTCTCAAACTCTTTGTGAAACACCAAGACACTTCCATGATCAAGGCCAGTGACTGAAGTTTCAGTTGCACCTTGTTCCTCTCCCCCACTTTCTGCTTTTTCTGCTTCTTGCTCTTCATTGGCTATCCCAACAGATCTACCTGCAATTTCCAGTAGATCACATTTGGAATTTTGTTTACTGTTGCTGTTTCCACTGTGTTGGCCAAAACTATTACTGTGATTCTGGCCTTTCATACCACCTGTCCACACAGGTTGAGGCAGCTGCTGGTATCGGAGTGCCTGACTGCATCATCCCCTCTGCTCCCAGATCCAACTCACTCTCTATGGAATCTGGACAGGAACAAACCCATTATTGTCACAGATGCACACCCCAAACTTGGCCACATCATCATCCCATTGTCCCTTGGTTTTTAAAAGTAATACTTCATGCTCACCATAAAAAAGTGATAATTGGCCATTGTAAAAATTCAAGTGATTCACTGAAGTTGAGAACATAAAGAACAAATCTACTCATATCTCATAATCAAGAAAGAATGAATTTCAACATAGTTTAATATTCTCATAGACGTCTCTATGTAAACAAAGGTGAAGAAAGATTAATGGACACGTGTACGCAGAGAGAATTTAATGAAACAGGATCACATTACATATGCTCTGATAATATAAAAAAGGATTAGATTGAAAGAATTGCTGAATTTCAGGGAAAATGTTTACCTACTAAAAGAGATTTTACCTCTATAAAATTCCTTTTTCCTTCCCTAGGATGCCCTGACCTTCTGAGCCTCTTACATTACATGGTGAGACATAATGTTTCTTAAGGCTCTCAAGCTACCTACTTATTTTAAGAGGAACAGCAAAATATCCCAGAAAGCAGGGCCAAGCCAGTTGGTGTCTAAAGCCTGATTTGTGGTTATGAGGCTTTCTGTCTTAGACACATTTAATGTCTTGATCCTCAGTGGTCATGGCCTTGGGATCAGAATTAGGTAACAAGAATGAAGGATAAAGTTAGCGAAACCCACAGGTAGGACTGAGAATAAACTATATAGGAGTAGGTCTCATAATGAGGAAAAACAGGGCAGAATGATGATATTCTATGACTTTAAAATTGCTCATAGTTACATTCTGCAGCTCCAGAGTTTGGGAAGTTGCCTAAATTCTCAGGTAGAGGTTTAATATTGGCAGCAGCATTTTGTATCCAGTTCCTGAATCTATTTTGAATGATCAGCACACTTTTCAGTAAAACCATTTGAATCAATTCCTCAGATTTAAAGCATAGAAGGTTTCATACAAACATCTGCATTCCTGGCCATTCTTGATAATCTGGAAAACATGCTGGCTGTGGGCCCCACATTCACGCCCAGGAAATGAACTGAGCTGAGTACTGGCGGTCCCCTTTGGAGAAGACAAATCCTTTCTCAGTTTGCTACAATTCCCACTCTGCTCATTTTCCTCATTATGTTACCTGCATGGCTCTGTTAGCATCTGAGTTTTCAACTATTAATCTTTCTGGAAAAAAAAAAAGCAGATTATGGAAAATATGCAATGTATACAAAAGGAGAGTGACTGGTAAGATAAAGCCTCATAATAGCCATTACTCACATTCAGTGATTATCATTCATATCAAATCTTCTTTCGAAAATAGGTTTACCAATTCCCCAACATCACTACATTCAACATGGGATTATTTTGAAGCAAATCAAGACATCACATCATTTACTCAGTAAATATTTCAGTGTATATGTTTAAATGATAGACTCTTTTTATATACATAGCCACAGCATCACTATCACAGCTAAAACACAGGTCTTTATTATCATCAAATGACCAATGACCACTTTTTAAAATTTGTGTCATTGTTATTAACTTTATTTAATTTCATTTCTCTACCTCTAGCACAAAAGGAAAAATGATAGGCAGAGCTCTGGGAACCTGCGGGGGTGAGGTGGAAACATGAGTAAGACTCTCCAAACTAGAAAACAAGGCATGACAAGATTTTTCATCTTTACATAACATACTGTTTTGTTTCTTTTCTGATTTTTTGAAACATGCATGGTAATCTCTCACCACTAAGCCTATTCTGAATACATGAAGTGAGCTATTACTACCATGATTCTATAGGTGAGACAACAGAGATAGAGGGATTAGATGACTTGGTCAAGGCCACTAAGATAATAATAGAGCTGCAGCAAGAGCCCAGATTGCCTGACTCCTAATCAGGTCCTTTCCTGTTATGCCACACAGGAAAACTGGGACAACAAGTTACAGTACGAAGATAGGAGACAGTGTGGAACAACAGTAGTGAACAGATTTCTGTCACTGGCTGCTGTGGGAGGCAATTTACATATATTATACCATTTATTCTTCTCATCAATTCTATGATATAATCTTTCCATTTTATAGAGGACAATGAAACTATAGTGGTTAGGTCAGTTGTCCTGGGACAAAACTGGGAAGTGACAGAACACGCATTGGAGACCTGATTTACTCTAACTGTGCCATCCCAGTACATGTCTGCTGTATTCAGTCTCACAAAGCACAAATCTTGGAGGCACACTGGCTTTGCTTCCCATTCTGGGCTTTGTATTAGCTTTGAAACAGCGGGCAACACTTTCCTCTTTAGTAGGAATACTAGTACTTTACTATTAGGGTTTGTTTGGATATCAAATAAAATAGTCTGAGAAAATTATTTAATCACTTGCCATAGAATAAAGGACATGATAGATGTAAGCTCCCAAGAAATAGAGGGAGATGACAGTTATAACAGTATTGTGTCCACCAATGTGCCCCAGGAAAAAGAAATTGTAACCGGCTCCCTGCCCATCACCTTGAATTAGTCCCATCATAAGCTACCTCAATGATATGATGACGTGATTTAAGGTCAGTTTCTATTTATTTTACATGGTTTTTAAGTGAAAGGGTATTCCCACTCTAATTTGACTGGTTTTAATTGTTTAAGGAGGCAGAAGGATCACGAAGTCAAGTCCAGCACACCGAGCTCAGCCTAGACAATTTAGTGACTCAGCAAGACCCCATCTCAAAATACACAATGGGCTGGGGATGTAGCTCGGTGTGAAGACCCTGGTTCCACCCTCAGGACTGCCAAAAAACTGCTAGAGTTTTGCTTCAAAAGATCTGAATCCAGTCTACCAAAAGTCAGACAACTCAGACTTCAATCCTAACATGAAACTTATGAAGTACATAAAAACTAATGCCAAATGACTACAGACCATCTCTTTTTCTGGGATATAAGGGAAAATATGGCTCAAAAATTTTTCGATAGTGTAAAAGCTTTGTGATTCTCACCATCACAGGGACGGAAGAAGGAAGTAAGAGTTCAATCTCCACCCTGCTCTTTTTTCCTTTTTATGTCTTTTTTTTTTATCTCCGGAAACGCAATTGTTTCAGCATTCAATGTAGAAAGACCAAATGCGTAGGCAGGAGACAAAGCAGTACAAAAAGCATGAAGGAAAACAATTTCCAGGCTGGATGTATACTGGCCTCCTGGACTTTCTGTAAACAGCTATACAAAGCAAGACATAAAGGGAACAATAGAAAAAAGGAAAAACAACAAACAGAACTCTTCTTGGTCAAAAGACACATACATATGGGCACATCATGCATTCAGACATTCCTCACTCCCCCAGGGCCCTTGGGGCCTCTAAGGTAGCATTACCTTGTTGTCCACAAAAGCCCCACATGATAAGCGGTTGCTCTGCCAACCCTTGATGTGCACAATTGTAAAGGTAGGAGAGAAAAAAGGAGGAAAAAGAGTGACAGCCAAGCAGAAAGTACATGCCTTCCCACGAGAACCTTCCTTCCAGCTGGAAACATAAGCGTTTGTGAAACCGAGCTGTGAGAGCAACTTCTGGTAGAAGCCTGGTTCCTTGCCGGCAGACCTGGCCATCACTTTGCACTATGGTCATGGTGTTCTCCATTAATCACTTAAAATTTTCGTGGTATATTTTCCTTTACTTTTGTTATGGTAAAACATTTCACATACAGTCTGCAGTTCTAAACATTATGAAGTGCATAATTCAGTGGTATTAATTGTATTTGCACCTTTTTTTTTAAAGAACCTCACGTAAGTTTATTTCAGATGTAACGGAACAGTTATAATTAAAAAGTTTAATTTTTAACTGCACCAAGTAAATTTAACCATTTAATTATTTTTAAAGTTATTCCCTCCAAAAACTGACGGAGCTTTTCTTTTCTACCACCACAAACCATGATTTCCCAAAGCTCTCTTTTAGAAGGACTTTTCAACTGATGAGAAAACGGCTTTGGAGACATTTTAGAACTCTTTTCCCCAAATGAAAACTAATTTGGACAAATTATATATTGCATAGATTTCTCTACAGATTCTCTTTTTTAGACCTAATTGCAAATTATCATAGGTTACAATTATTTTAACCAATTTGCCCAACAGTAAAAACCATTTATCCTGAAAAATATATGGATATATCCTGTGATCTAGTGGAATTACTGGTTTAACTCAAAGATTATTTTTACCATTTGTCAAAATAACCAACTCAACATTGGACATTAGTCTTTATTGACTCAAAGACATGTGAACTAGTAGTGCCCAGTTTCTACCTCTTCCACATCTTCCCTTATGTCAGTGGATGGAATTATTTAATACCATTTTGATAGGGGACAACTAACCCTTTACATACATTAAGAATTTAGATTAAGTCATTCAATAGCGTGGAAAAAGAAACTCTATAACAATAGGGAGCCTACACACTCAATTCAAACTGAGATATTTTTCTTCTGTCCTTAAATAAGATGTACTTAATTGTGAGGCAGCAATTTGGTTTTCAATAACCACATTTAGGGATACATTCATAGGACTGCTTAGATAGTTCAGCTGAAATAGTTATAGAAATAGGGGGAGTGTCATCTCAGAAAATTCATTTATATATCAAAATCTATTTTGATATCTGGAAGTTTACAAAAAGGCTGAATTCTTTGTGCTAATTATGCTTTCTGTAGTTCAAGTATTCTTCTCTTGGCAAGAGGAAGCTCAAACTTGCCCATGGAGGTGAAGGTGTTTAATGTTAAATGTTTCTCCTAAGCTTGGATTTGGTGGATTCAGGAACTGACACCGAAGAAACCAGCAGGATCCTTCTACACTGTCACTAAGATTAGAACTAGGGACTCATTCATCAACTGTCTTCCTTTTAAAATTTTTTCTGGTACTCAGTTAAGATCGCTGAAGTCTATTTTACTTGGTACTTCCAAATTTTTAAATGAAAACTTAGGGTTATAAAGTGTGTTTAAGGGGCTGGGGATTTAGCTCAGTGATTAGAGTGCCTGCCTTGCAAGCACAAGGGCCTGAGTTCAATCCCCGGCACCACAAAAAAAAAAAAGTGTGTTTAAATATTCTATAAAGTAATTTTGCCATGTAAATTATTTGGAGTTGAGACTTTTACATATGAGATAAACATTACAAATCAAACTTCCTTTTAAAGTTAAGTGACAGACTGGGAAAAACTTTTTGCTAGCTATCTATCAGACAAAGGTCTAACATCTAGAATATACAAAGAACTCAAAAAAACAAACCTCCCAAATTTAAAGACCCTATCCAAAAATGGGCAACTGAAATGAATAAACATTTCTCAGAAGAAGAAATATAAATGGCAAATAAATACATGAAAAAATGTTCAACATCACTAGTCATTCGAGAAATGCAAATCAAAACAACATTAAGATTCCACCTCACTCCAGAAAGAACTGCGTATATGGAAAAATCAACCAGTAACAAGTGCTGGCGGGGCTGTGGGGACAAAGGAACCCTCCTCCATTGTTGGTGGGAATGTAGACTGGTCCAACCACTGTGGAAATCAATATGGAGATTCCTCAAAAATCTACAACTAGAGGTTCCATTTGATCCAGCTATTCCCCTACTGGAGATCTTCTCAAAAGAATTAAAATCATCATACAGCAGGGATATATGCACAACCTTTTTTATAGCAACACAATTTGTAATAGCTAAGTCTTGGAAATAACCTAAATGCCCAACAACCAATGAATGGCTAAAGAAAATGTGGGTTTTCTACACAATGGAGTACTACACCTCCATAAAAAAGGATAAACTAGAGTCATTTGTATGTAAACGGATGTTCCTTGAGAACGTAATGTTAAGTGAAATAAATCAGACACTCATGAGTACACATCGAATTGTTTCTCTGATATGAGAAACCATAACTGTAAATAAGGAGAAAGAGGTGTAATAGATATTATATAAAAGGAAGAGAATATGCAAAGGAGAGGAGAACTAGCCAGATAATGATCTGGCATAAAACCAGACACAGCAGCGGAGGATCTCACAGTGATAGTTGTACTATTAACACTTTCTGAGAATAGAAGCAATTGGTTTAACAATTCCCCTCATCCCAAATCCTTCAACTCGTAGGCACGGAGTATAAGCAAATCTGGGATATCCTCCAACAGATAACCAGTATCATAACTATGTTATTCTCAAAAAAAATACTGCCTATTCTTTCCTACATAATCAAACACTCACTGGCCACACTTTTAACAGCCTGTATTAGTTGACATTAAATGCATTTATTGTGCCACAAATCCCTCTAAGCTTTCCTTTAGGTATTTTTAAATATTTCCAAGAGAAAAACACCTGCTTCAAGTTTATTTAGGGGCATTAACCTATAAGGACATAACTCTATTTTCAAAGTTAGACTAACTATATATTCTTGAGCTTACTGAAGGAAAGGGACAGGAGACAAAACTAAATCACAATAAACTTCTTTAGATCAGTTAAAGGCCATTATCTCTAACTGGGATATTAAAAAATTTTAATCTCATCAGCTCACACTAAATGTTAATGCCTCTAGTAACAACAGCAGGAAAAACAAACCTGCTGACAACCAGTCCACTCATTAACAAAATAGTAGTTTAACTCAAATACGCAGACCAAAGTATAACGCTACCTACCCAAATTGCTCCACCCATCAGCAAGAAGAGAAAAATCAATTGCTTTAAAAATCGAAATAAGCTTAGTATTTCTTACAAGGATAATAATGGTCCAACTCCTGAGGGAGTGCTCCAAATGCCTAAAGGCAGGGTGAAGGCAACATCTAGGGATAAGCATCCCACAAATAGCCTTTAAAAACCCAAAGTACCACAAAGACACTAAATTTGTCTATGAATCAGAGGAAGACATTACTCCTGCTTCTTTTTGTTTTTCTAAATAAACAATATTTGTAGGCTCTGCTCATCAATATGAAAGCAGGACTTTTTTTAAAAAAAAAGCTAGAAAATTTGAAATCATTGGATACCCAAAATTTTGGAGCATACATCTTTACTATAAACCTAAACAGATCTTCCTTCAATTCAACCACCTCAGAATGAGAACTAAAACAATCCAAATTGAAATTATTAAAACTTTTAAAGGAAAGGGGGAAAAAAGGAAAACAACAAGAAAAAAGAAGAGAAAGGCGTGGGCTGTTGGGCTGCTTTTTTTATTTGGTGACAAGCAGGTGCAGAGAAAATTCATTTGTAATTTATTCAGTTACCTGTCTTTTGCACATCTGCATTCTGACCAGAAGGGACTTGGAGGTTTTCCGGAAGCACAGGAGTGCTGGCAGGCTCTATCCTCTGCAAGTAGTTCTTTGTCTTAATAATCTCAAAGCCAGATTTCCTGTAGAATTAAATTCAAAAGTGCCATCTCCCCCACAGATGTTTAAGACACCATTTAACATTTTAGGTCCTATTTCTAGCCTTCGGTAAGGTGCAAGACACCCTAGGGTCACGACGGAAAGTCTCTTCCAATTGTCAATGATCCACCGTGCAGCATACCACACCTACAGCATTGAAATAGGCTAGTTTTGCTAGTTCTCCAACCTCCAGCAGAGCCCTGGAGAACTTGTCACTACAGCTGACTGGAAGGATGACCTGGTCTAACCACTTCAACTGTTCGATATTGTGCGCGGTGTCTCATCTCCCAGCTCGATTCAGCCACCTTTCAGCTTCCCCGCCTGCTGAGGCCCACCTTACCACCACTCTCAACGCCCTCGTCCTTGCAGCCCTGTGCTCTCCACGCCCTTGCTCTCAGGCTCGGCTCTGGCCACTCAACCCGAGCCGGCCTTCTCGCCCAGAGCGGAAGTTGATGGGGTGATGGAGGCCGCAAAAGTCCAGCAGGCGCCTGAATCTGCAGGGCAGGGGCGCCTCCAGCGCGGCGCCGCAGCTCCTCCCCAGCCCGACAGATTGGCTGCCCGCCTGCGACCTTTCACCCCGCCCCTCTGCGCGCTGCGAGTCTGAGCCTCGTTTGCATTTCGAACAGAAAACTGTTTATTAGTATGTTTTTAATACGGAATAGTGATACTTGTTTTAGGGAGTTAATATATGCATGTACCTATCTTGATCATTTTCAATCCTTTTAGCCCTCTCTTCTTCCCCCATTCGCCTTTCCCACCTCCAAGAGTCAGCCTGCTAGACAGAAAACTTTAAGAGCTGGGGTGTAGCTCAGTGGCCAAGTACTTGCCCAGCATGCATGAGGCCCTGTGTTCCCTCCCCAGCAACACAAATAAAAAACTCTCTTTAAGAAGTCTGGCATTGCTCTGGGCATGGTGGCCCACGCCTGTAATCCCAGCACCCAGGAGGCTGAGGCAGGAGGATCGCCATGAGTTTGAGGCCAGCCTGGGATACATAGTGAGTTTAGGTTAGCCTGGACTACATAGAGAGACCTTGTCTCAATAATAATAATAATAATAATAATAATAATAATAATAATAATAATAATGTCTGGCATTGCTAGAGGTAAGAATTTAATTAATTTTCAAAAGTGGGCCTGGATTCTTTCCTGGTAATTGCATTTTGCTTGTGTTGTTTTCCACTGTGACAGTTTCAGGTGGAGACAGAATGAACAAAACCGAGGTCTAACAGCTTTATTTAAATGAAAGGATTATTCTGGGTCATTGTTAAGGACCATTTGCTTTTTTTGAGCACCACTGAATTAAGGTTTCCCTTCAATGTTTAATTAGCTGGAACCAAGTCCCTCTCAAGAATGCTGAGGGATAAAATAGCATTTGAAGGTGTGACAGTCAACTGAGCTGGAGAAGGTGCTTGTTTCTTGAGGGTGGTGGATAGGAAAGAGACAAAAGTCTCATGTTGGCCTTGATGGCGTGGCTTGTTTCCTCTGAAGGGACAGGAGTGCTGCACAACAAGCATGGATTCCTTTTATTTTGGTGCTGGGGACCGAACTCAGGGCCTTGCACTTGTGCTTTGGTCAAAAAGGCAAGGCACTGAGCAGAATTTGGAAGGCTGCAAGTAAATACCCACCTCCCACTTCTGCATAAATCCCCACTAGTAGCTTGGACGTGGCGGCATGCTCCTATAATCCCACTCTGAAGGCTGAGGCAGTTAGATGTAAAGTTCGAGCCTAGCCTAGGCAATTTAGTGGGACTGTTTAAAGGGGGGTCAGCTAAGGATGTAGCTCACTGCAAAGTCCCTGCCGGTGTTCAATCCCTAGTTCCAAGAAAAAGAAGGCTCTAGGCGAAGCCTCCCAGGCAGCTTTGTCAGCATGAGTGAATCTCAGACCTGCCTTGAAACATTGGTCTTCCTTAGGCACCCATGTCACTGCATCCTGCATACGTATGTAGTCCCTGTGGAGGGTGAAGGGTGACTATGGAGGGGTGGAGGAAGACATAGAAGTCAGTAGAAATCTGCCATGGACACCGGGGAAATGTGTGATGCATGGAGCTCCTGATGGTGACACAAGATCTCATGGCCTGAATGGAGACTATGTGACTTGAATTTCTTAGCATTTTCTGTCCATGGTTTACTAATTCCATGTCATACACAAAACAAACACTGTATACAGATTTCATATCTTTATTGAAATTCAAAACATGCCCTAAAAGTGGGACAACAAATTTATACTTAACATCTCAAAATGTTGGGCGAACTGTTCTTAATAGTGCGCTATGCAAACTTTGAATCTGGCCCCAAATCTCTTTGGAAAAATAAAGACTATTCCTTAGTACCAGTAAGTACGGACTACGAAAAGGATGTTGGGAGCAGGGAACCAGACCAAGCTAACTAAGACCAGACGAAATGGAGGCACAGGGAAGAGGAGCAAGGGCAAAGGCACAAGCAGGTGAGGAAAGACCAGCATGGGTGGCATGGGCAGCATGGGCATGAGCAGCAAGGGTGGCCCGAGTGGCCAGACCAACATTGGCTGCAGAGAGAGCCATATCCCATTGGGCCTCATCATGTGCACGGGATCATAAGGGGCCCCTGAGATATTAGGAATAGGGCGGCTGACACACACACGGCGTGCATTTCTGATCCTTTGGGCCCTCTGATATCGTCTCCACCGGACTCTCCTGTTCTTAAACCAAACCTTCAATCAGAGAGGAAAAAAGGGGATTGGTTTAGTATAGCAAGTATTTCACATCATAAAAGAAGCAATATCAGGACAGGCGATTCTATACGTCACATCATTTTCAACTACATCAGAAGTTACTTCCTTATTGCTAAAATAGCTTAGGAAATTTAGTACTGCATCCCTCCCTTAATGAGCTGCAACTATGTGCCAGGCTCTGACTTAGCTTCTATTTGCTCGTTCTCCTTTTAATACTTCCTTACGTTTCCCCCTCTGAGGTACAAGTGTACCTGATGAATTGGCCTTGGTCCCTGCTACTCTTGTTACACCTGCCATATCTGCTCTCTGATGACTGAACATCAGCTGTACAACTGTCACCAACCTCTACTTACTAAGCAAGTGTCACCATGTCACCCTGATTGCAGGGAACCTGAGCTTGGTGAAAAATGGGTGTCTTTTAAAGTCATACAAGGAGAATGGCCCTACTTTAAAAAGCATATCTTCAGTGTGAATAAATATTAAGATTCCTAAACAAACAAAACTTCTTTCAGAGGTGACTAAGGGATCATTCACCCTTTGAAACATCTTGAAGTTTCAAAAAAAGATACCAAGGGAAGCCTTGCCTTAAGATCCCAGGGAGTTTGTGGTTCATTTTCCTGGGACATGAGGGCAACTGAGGCCCTGGATTCTGTCTTGATATTTTAAACTATGAGTCATGAATATTTAGATTGTCAGCCCCAACTGACCTTTTGCCTAGATAAGAGTTCGCAGGGGAACAGGCGCTGTCAAGTGTGCATGCTACAATCCACCCTACCCACCAGACCTTTCTGGGATCAAGTGATTCTGATCTCCCTACAGTCTCATGTTCAGAGGCAGCCGACATGGTGGTTCCCAACTTGGTTGGATGCCTTCAGCCAATTCATCCTATTCCTCAAGTAGATTCCAATCACATCAGTATTCTAAAGCAAGAAGTTTCAAATAGGCATTTTTATTATGATTTTTGCTAATAGTGGGAGGGTATCAAGAAAACACTACTTCCTAAATGCCTAGAAACTACTAAAATACCAAAAGCAAAGTCCTGTTAATTAAACTGCACTATCCTCTTAGCATCCTAAAGAGGTTTCTGCTGTATAATTCTTTGGACAGTTCTCAAGCTGCAAATGTTATGAGCCAAGGGGGGCTTTCTTCCTGCTTGAAGCTTCACTTTCCCCCTTCCCATGTTATTATTTGGAATACTTTTCTCTAGTGAATACACAGTCTGAAAGTCCAATGTAATAGTGCTCATTTTGGGGAGATTTGAATGTACTAGTGGCTGAAGATTCATAAACAAAATCAATGCCAAAAGCAAGCTCAATGTGGTAGGGGCCAACATTAGGTCCCTGTTCCCGATATTGCACTCATAAAACATCTCTCACTATGTTTACAAAATAGAGGGGGAAAAGGTCTTTAAAAGTTTTATGACATGATACTCTATGTAAAAGACCCCAAAACTCCACCAAAAGACTCCTAGAATTAATAACCAAATTCGGCAGCATAGCAGGATACAAACTCAACACTCAGAAATCCATAGCATTCCTGTAGCATGAAAAACAAACTCACTGAGAGAGAAATTGGAGAAACCACACCTTTCATAATAGCATCAAGAAAAATGAAATATTTAGGAATCAATCTAACAAAGGAAGTAAAAGACCTATACACTGAAAGCTACAGTACTCTGGAAAAGGAGACCCAAGAGGATATCAGAACATGGAAAGATATGCTCTGTTCTTGGATAGGCAGAACCAATATAGTGAAAATGGCCATGCTTCCAAACTGTTATACAGATTTAATGCAATCTCAATCAAAATACCAATAGCATACCTCACAGAACTAGGGAAAACAGCCCTAAAATTCATTTGGAACCAGAAGAGACCTAGAATAGCAAAAGCAATTCTGGGCAGCAAGGGCAAGGCAGGGGGCATCACAATCTCTGATTTGAAATTATATTACAAAGCTACTGTGATAAAATCAGCATGGTATTGGCAAAAACCAGACCCACAGATCAGTGGAATAGATTATGAGATACAGAAACAAAGGGGCCAGACACTTCCACTGGAAGAAAGATAGCCTCTTTTTTTATTTATTTTTGGAAATGGTCTCACTACGCAGTTCAGGATGGCCTTGAACTTACTATGTACCCCAGGCTGGCCTCAAACTCATGCCGATCCTCCTGCCTCAGCCTCCCAAGCGCTGGGATTACAAGCATGAGCCACTACGCCCTGCTGCCTCTTTAATAGATGGTGCTGGAGAAACTGGCTTTCCACATGCCAAAGATTAAAACTAGACCCATATCTCTCACTATGTTCTAAACTAAAATCGAAATGGATCAAAGATCTAAACATTAAAATAAAAACACTCTACCTGCTGGAAGGTAGAATAGGTAGAACTCTTGACGACATCAGAGTAGGCAAAGACTTTATGAACAAAACCCTGATCACACAGGAAATATCACAAAGAATCAACAACTAGGATTTTGTCACGTTGAAAAGCTTTTGCACAGCAAAAGAAACCACAAACAGAGTGAAGAGACAAACACAGAATGGGAAAAAATTTTACCAGGCGTTCCTCAGACAAAGGACTAAAGGACTCCAAAAAATTAGACCTCCCAAATTGAAAGACTTGATCCAAAAAAGGGCATCTGAAATGAATAGACACTTTTCAAATGAAGTAGAAATGGCAAACAAATACATGAAAAAGTATTCAACATCACTGGTCATTCGAGAAATGCAAATTAAGACAACACTGAGATTCCACATCACTCCAGGAAGAACAGTTATTATCAAGAAATCAACCAGCAACAAATACTGGAGGGGCTGTGGGGAAGGGAAACCCTCCTCCACTGTTGGTGGGACTGTAGACTGGTGCAACCACTGTGGATTTCAGTGTGAAGATTCCTCCGAAAACTAAAGTAGAGGTTCCATCTGACCCAGCTAGTCCCCTTCTTGGTATCTTCCCGAAAGAATTAAAAGCATCATACTACAGCGATATATGCACATCTATGTTTATAGCAGCAATTTGTAATAGCTAAATGTTGGAAATAAGCTAAATGCCCATTAGCTGATAAATGGATAAAGAAAATGTGATTTTTATATATAATGGAGTATTATTCTTCCATAAAGAAGGATAAATTTGAGACATTTTTAGGTAAATGGGTACACCTTGAGACCATACTTTTAAGTGAAATAAACTGGACATACTTACATATCACATTGTTTCTCTGGTGTGAGAAGCTCAAAGTGTAAATAAAGAACAAAATGGATGATAGACATTGGGAAATGGAAAGAAAATGTTCAAATGGGAAGGAGAACAAGGGAGGAGAGAGGAGGAAGGGAAGGAAGGAAAAAAGAAAAAAAGAATAGAAGGGACAAAATGGAAACAAAGCTTTCATAAATAAGGAGGGGAAGAAGGGTTGAAAGGAGGAGAGGGGAAAAAAGAAAAATCAAGATATATTATGTACAGCTACAAATCCCCTATGATGTATGTGATCATTATGTGTATCAAAAGTGTACTAATAAATTTAATATTAATAATAAAATTAATAGGGCTGGGGATTTAGCTCAGTGGTTACAGTGCTTTCCTTGCAAGCGCAAAGTCCTGAGTTCGATCCCCAGCACCAAAAAAAAAAATAAATAAAATTAATATTATAATAAAATTAATGAAATTAATTTTTAGAAAAAGTGTTTTTTTGGAGCTGGGTGGCACATGCCTATAATCCCAGAACTTGGCAGGCTGAGGCTGGAAGATTGAGAGTTTAAGGCCTGCCTGGACAATTTAGTGAGATCCTGTCTCAAATTTTAAAAAATAAATTTAAAAAGGCTGGGGTTTTAGCTCAACAGTTCCCTAGGTTCAATCCTCAGTACTAAAAAAAAAAAAAAAAAAAATTTAAATAGTCATGTAAAATGCTTGGCACTCTATGAAAACCTTGTCTTTTCCCTTATTAGGAATGTGGGTAATTCTGCCTTCAAAATTCCACTGGGAGAACCTAGGGAGGGAAAAAGCAAGTCACCAGACCTTCAGTTTTTCTTTATCCCCAACTTGCTTCACCTGCCTGAGAAAATGGAGGTGTGCTCCTCCAAACTGAGCCAAGCCTGACTGCGCACCAGCCTTGTGGCATTAGGATGCCAGCCTCAGGGTTCTGCTTTCTAGATACCATCATTACCTGGCCAGCAACATCTCTGCATCACTACAATCACACATGCCTACTTGGGGGCAAAGCTGCTAACAGGATCCTGTGTTTTCCTTTCTTTGTTCTTCTTTTCCTTTTCCAAAACTCCTTTAATACAACTTATGGCTTTTTTTTTCTTTCAACTTACAGCTTTTATGGCCTCAAATAATCTCCTTTGGATCCAATGACCTACATGTTAGTTATCACTGCCTGAGCAAACGAAAAATATTTCAAACTACCACAGGTAAGAATCCAGCCTGAATTGAGAACTATCCCCTACTGTCAGCAAATTCCAAAACCGGGTGTGGTGGCACATGCCTGTGATCCCAGCACTTGGGAGGCTGAGGCAGGAGGATCACTGTGAGCTCGAGGCCAGCATGTGCTACATAATAAGTTCAAGGCCAGCCTGAACTGCATAGCGAGACCCTGTCTCAAAACAAAACAAAAACAAACAAAAAAATCTAAAAAAACCCACACAAAACACCAAATTCCATAAAACACACTTCCTCATAATTGTACAAGAAAAAGGAAGAAAAATTCTCTAGAGTGTTAGAAATTGCTCAGGAATATATTCACTAATACAACTGGTAGTTTCAAAAAGTCAAATGTGAGCCAAGTGTGGTGATGCATGTCCAATTGCAGACCTCTGGAAGGCTAAGGCAGGAAAGATTACAAGTTTGAGCTCACCCTGGGTAACTGAGCAAGACCTTGTCTCAAAATAAAAAATAAAAAATGGACTGGGGGTGTAGCTCAGTGCAAAGGCCCTGAGTTCAATCTTGGGTACTGCAAAAAAAGTCGAATGGACGTAGTTCCTCCAAGGCATATACTATGTACAATTCTTGCCAACACTTCCACTTTTCTTAGGTCAATGAAAATTTCTCCAAAATTATTCTTTTAGTTTGTTTTTGTTTTGGAGAAATTGCCAAAGGTTGCACATATTCTTCCCATCTCTACCATAATGTACGACCTACTATGCTAACAATATTTTCAGGCTGACACATCAAAGTATCCCAGAAAATGAAAACTTAGAGCTGCCAATCTTTGTACAGCTTTACCAAGCCCTAAAAAGAAAACAACAGCAGGAGGAGCAGGCATCTGGACCTTGTGCACTCCCCTTCCCATCAGTCACAGTTTAAATTACATACACTAATTACACATGTGTTATACTCTGGCTTTGAATTTTTCCCTCACAACAAATGCCTAAATATTTATACATTTCGCTCTTAAGAAATGAGTTTATGCTTGATTTGAAATATTTTAAATAATTCAGTATCGTGTGGCTTCTTAGTGTACTATTTTGAATAATTCCCATGTCAGACTTAATCCCAATATGACTCCACATGGAAGTGCCATTTAAGTGGTAGGAACTGAGCTTCATTATATAGTTATATGTATGATTCATATAGTTATGTGTGTATATATAATATATACACATATTCCTAATTTAGAATTCATACTTATAGTTTATTCTAAAACATAAATTACATATATATGTAAAAAATAAAAAAATAATTCAGTACTATTCTTTTTTCCTTTAGAAAGTCGTGTTCCCTCAGAAAACGGGAAATTTTGACATGCTGGGGCTTTCCTATTATGTTTTCCACCACAAAGACTCCAAAGTTGAAAGCTCACTTCCTAAACACGCAGAAGGCAACCAAAATACACCAATACACCCATGTCCCAGACAAAGGAGTCCTGAAGCTGTTAAATTGCTTTTTCCCGGTTTACTCACCTCCACTCTGGCTTCAGGCATGCCCATGCGTCTTGCAAATTCTTCTCTGAGGGGAAAAATTTACAAATGTTCAGATTTGGCATTCTGGATGACATAAAATATGCAAAGTATGTTTTTCGTGTTTAAAAAAAAAGTCCCATCAAACCTCCTCCACCCCCACCCCCCACACACACTATTCTGTAATATACATGTCAAAATTTGCTTTAGGGACAGTTTTCTCTAAGGTACAAACATTAAGGGGAAGTCAAAATATCAGTAATTAAAAGAAATCATGTTCGAGTGTATTTAAAATATAAAAACTAATGCGAAAAAATCCATAATAAAAAGATTTAACAAAAATTTAAACACAGGCAACATCGCACTCTGCACTTGTTTAAAGATGCCTGGGGCTTCTTACCCTTATTCTAACGGGAACTTGTTTATAAAAAAAAACAGTTGCTGGCTGAGTTCAGTGGCACATGCCTATAATCTCACCTTCTGCGGAGTCTGAGGCAGGACGATCTCAAATTCCAGGCCAGCCTGGGCAACTTAGCAAGACCTTGTCTAAAAATAACCTAAATAAGTGCTGGGGATTTAGCCCTGCGGTGAAGCACTTGCCAAATGCGTGCCAGGAACCGGGTTCAATCCCAAGTGCCAAAACAAAGCACATACATAAAAAACAAACAATAACGGCAAAACCAAAAAACAAAACACCAGGCACTGTCAAGTTTCCCAACTTGATTAGATTAAATGCTCTGCGAAAACATTTACTTTCATTCCCGGTTGGCCGAGCCTCCACCCCCACCCTGGAGGAGTCTCGCGTTGGCTTCCATTTCAAGAGAGGAAAAGTGGGACCCGGGAGACAGCCGAAAGCTTCCCTGGACCACCACGCACTCCCAAGCTGGGCCGCTGGGCCTTCTGCTTACCGCACTGGTCGGCTGGGGTTCCTGTTTACTTGGAAGTAGTCCTCCAGTTCCTGCAGCTGCAGCTGGGTGAAACTGGCATGTTCGAGGTGGCACTGCCGGCCTCTGCCGCCGCCATTGTTGTTGTCCTCAGGGATCAGCCCCGCCAGTTGCTGGCCCTGGTTGTCACTGCTGCTGTCGCTGTTTCCTTCGCTCTTGCTCTTGTCGTCTAGGGGGCCAGGAGCGCCAGCGCTGGCCTGGCCTTCTCTTCCCAATTCTTCCTTTTCTCCCTTCTCTTCCGCGGCTGCTCCCTGCTTAGCCTCGAGCTGCACACTCTCTTCTCCATCTTTTCTCTTTTCAGCAGGCAAGACTGCAGTTGGCTTCGTATCTAGAAAGAGGGAAACACGGAGAAAAAGATGAGTGCTCGGAAACCAGATCCGAGGGCAGGGGCGTGCAATGGTGGGGGTGGGGGTGGGGGCCGTCTGCTGAGCTCCCCCGAATGCTTGCTTCTTGGCCATTGCTGAGGCACTCACCCATCTGGTCCAGGCACTGATTCTGCTGTTCCTCTTGGTCCTGCTGGACTCCCAGGCCGGGGAAATCGTCGCCGGAACGGTTCGGAGGCTCCATGTCGTGAGGCCCGTCTGTCCGAGGAACTGTGCAGCGCGCGTCTGGAAGAGTGTGAGCGGGAGGCCTGCGTGATCACGCGGCAAGGTTGAGAGATGTGATTGGCAGAAAGATTTTTCTGCCTGGCACCAAGAACCGTTACAGTGTATCCAGTCATGGGCGAGATGTTTTGGCGGGTCAACGCGCACGTACTAGCGCAGAACTCGGGCCTCCAAGGCACAGTTTAGTTGACTCTTCCCGCCTAGAAGTATCTTCCTAGGAGCGGGTTGGGCTGAACTGTACAAACTGATTTGCGAGGAGCAGCAGACATACCAGCGCTGCAGGCCTCGGAGAAAGAGTCGGCGAATACCTCTTAACCTAGTCTTGTGCATTTGGCAGCCAGTATTCTGTTCTATTCAGTAGGGAGCAGGAATGAAGCTGGTGTGATTAGTTAGGAGGCTGCTTGCTCTTGCTCTCAACTTTTGCAGAGGCTGAAGTCAGAGGCTGCCACACTTTCTGGGCCTTCAAGAACAAGAGCTTGCAGCCAGGTTTGCAGTGCTGGCTTTTTGAAAAACTTATGCCACGTTCCCTTGAGAAAGTCTAGGTCAGAATGCAAGGGTAGAAACTTGCACAACACTTGGCATGGTAGCGCATACCTGTAATCCCAGCACTCGGGAGGCTGAGGCAGGAGGATTGCTGCGAGTTCGAGCTCAGAACTGGGCTCCATAATGAATTCAAGGTCATCTTGAACTACATAGGAAGACCTTGTCTCAGAAAAATTAAAAAAGAAAAAAGAAAAAAAAAGAAACACACGCAGTATTTATAGCAAGCCAGACTGTCTAGACTGTGGGGAGGCTTTTATTTACCCCCTAGTCATAAGTACGTTGCTCCCTGCAGCTTCTGCTATGTCCCTTGCTACATGCCCTTTACAAAAGCACACTTGTTTCCTCCCCTGAGCTGATGCTATGGATCTGGGGGGGCAGTCTTCCCTTTCTTGCCGCTGGCTCCTCCACTTTCCCCTCCTCCTCTTTTTCTAGAGTTATGTTCCTGAGCTCTTGCTTAGGAATAAATTTTACTGTCATATGAAGACAGCCAGGAAATATTGATTGGTCTAAACTTCTTCCTTTAAGAAATGTTTGTGGATGCTGCAGGACTTGTTATTGCCCTGAATATTGAGACTAGCTTTTAACAATGGGACCTTATCCTTGACAGTGTATGTGGTTATCCTGTTCTTGCCTGCATGACCACCCTTTTCATTGTCATTATTTTATATCAGAAATTAAGTCATTTTTGCGGGCCCCTAATATACGGTAGCTTCTAGTCAACTCATCTCCTATGCCTAATGGATAAGTACCTTTGAGATGGAAAAATGAGGCCCAACTCTTCCCTTTTCCCTTTGACTGCCAGCCATTACAACCCTTTTCCCCCCTGCTGACCCAAGGGTGATGCAGGACCTCTCACCCAGCGTCTTCTCAGCCCTTGTGCAGTTGCCGAGGCAACTACCCTCTAGGTGGCCACTCACACCTATATCCCTCTCCTCCCCCTCTCTGTACTGGTCAGGTGCTGCTGCGGTTTATCTGGATCGCTGACAGGGCAGAGATTTGGGACAGACCTGCTGCTGTGATCTCCCATGTCCCTAGACACTAGTGGACCATAATTAACACCATCACCACTGCTGGAAATTCATTGAAAGCAGCAGCGGTCATGACTTCCGCCCCTCAGTTGGCTTCAAATGGTGGGGGATGTTAAGTAGCCACTTATCCAACAGTTGGGCCAAGCTGTCACTGTGACAGCTGAGGTTGTCCTAGATGTCCCATAGCTGTTCTGGGAGCTATTTGCCTTGGCTGCAGCAGAAAAAGACCTGTCCCAGATGATCTCTGTCTGCAGCCGCTCTGGGTGACTCTGCCCTATAACCTCTCCAAATGACTGCAGCCCTCCCCCTGCACCACTATTCCCAAAGCTCCCACATAGGTCTGCTCGATGCAGGAGAAGGCATGGGCAGCCAGCCCCAGTGTTCCCTCACACTCTCGGAGTCAGTCTGGTGGAGCACTCTCCTCTGCACTAACCCTCTGTGCTGCAGCATGGGTCCAGTTAAAAGCTTGTTTAGACAGTCCGACCGTATTGCCTACTCATGATTTTTATTTAGGTGGTGACACTAGAAATTGTTAGCCCTGACCATGCTTGCAGCCAAAGGGCTGCTGAGGAGCTTCAGAGAGCAGCAGAGCAGCAAAGAGGCAAGAGCAATGGAAACTTCCAGGAAGCTGCTTAAGAGCCCAAGAGAGGCATGAGAAGTGCTCCAGAAAGCCACCAAGGGGGCTCGCCCTGATTGCTGAGGACTGGATGGGGCGGCTGGGAGCCTTCAGTTAGTGCTGTCACTCAAATCTTAGAGCTAGAGCACTAACAGCAGAGAAGTACTGGCACTCAGAGCCCAGAGCTGCAAACATCAAAAGAGCTGCACTTTGCCAATTCCTGATATCTATTCAAATTGAGCAAAAGAACCTCTAGCCAATCTTCTTCCTCATGTTCCAGGGAGATGGGTAAGAAACAACTAAAAAAAAAAAATTGACCAGTTCACTTTCACAAAGATTGTAAGGGATGGCAATCTGGCAACTTCTTTCTGACTTTTTATCAAAACCTGTCCTCCTGAGACTGGTTCTTCCTGAAGCCAAACTGCTGGAATATGAAATCTTGCTTGTCTACTTCCTGCTAGTTAGTTAACCTGACTTGTTTGTTCTCCATTTTCTCTGGTTTTCTCCTCTGTAGAACGGAAATAGCAATGTTAATCATTTCATGGGGGGTTTGCATAGATTAGAAGAGATAATAAAGACAAAAATTTTACACATTACCATAACATGTTACCTCATATTTCTGGTGTCAGTTAATTTCTATTTATATGCCAGGCATGGTGGTGCATGTCTGTAATCCCAGCACTCGGAAGGTTGAGGCAGGAGGACTGCTGAGAGTTCGAGGCCAGCCTGGACTATATAGTGAGTCCAAGGCCACTTTGAACTACAAAGTGAGACGCCTCAAAAAACAAAACAACAAACAAACAAACAAACAACAACAAAACACAAGAGCCCATGAGGAGGAGATAATAGTTGTTTTCTGGTAGTTGGCAACAAGAACATGACATTTTGTTGTGAAAATAATATCCCTGTGTGTCTTTTTATACCAATATGTATTTTATTCAGCCTTTGTTGGCTGTTGGGTGTACAGGACCCTGTGCCGGGGCATCTGGAGAATGCTGTGACGCCTGACTCTGCCTTTGTGCTGTAGCTTCTCATAGTCTGGTGAGACAGATTGGGTGACAACCAGAAAATGGGGCTGCAAATTCCAGAGGCAGACTGACCAGCCCCACCACATACTCCCATTGTGACCCCAGGGTAAGTTAGCTCATCTCTCTGTGCCTCAGTTGCCACATCTGTAGACTAAAGATCATGATGGCATCCACACTACTGCGTTGTTGTGAAGTTAAATGAAGTCACACAGTTAAGCCCCATGGTAAGCAATGAGTTTACCTGAGCTGTGGTTTGGCCCCTGGGGGTCCATGTGTTGGAGGTTTGCCCTCAGTGTGGTGGTGTTGAAGTAATGTGAACCTTTAACAAGTGGGGCTTACTGGAGGGTCCTTAGCTCATTGGATTCACTGCCCTAAAAGAGAATACTGTTCTCTTGGAATGAATTCTTGCGTACCACTTTAATAGTTTTCAGAAGAGGGATGTTATAAACACCAGAGACTGCTTTTTTTTTTTTTTTGGTGCTGGGGATCGAACTCAGGGCCTTGTGCTTGCAAGACAAGCACTCTAACCACTGAGCTAAATCCCCAGCAGAGACTGCTTTTATAGCTCTCTCTGCTTCCTGGTTTGAGATGCAATCACTTACTTCTGCATCTTCTCCTGCCTTTGCCATCTGCATGATGTGATGCAGCCGAGATGGCCCTTACCAGAGCTAAAATGATGCAGCAACCGTGTCCTTGAACCTCCAAAATTGTGTGCTAAACCTCTTCTTCATAAGTAGTTCACATTAGGTATTTTGTTATAGTGAAGAAAACCTGGCTAATATATTAATAGCATTAGTAGAGCAAATACAATTTGTATTTTGCCTTGGGAATGAAGTCTTTCTATAATATACAGTGAAGAAATGCTAAGAAGTAGTAGGGCGAGTTGACTAGACCTTGATTTCCAGTTTGGGCTTTAGTTGCTACTCTTAGATAGTGACCCAGTGACTGTAAAGATGACGTCCTCATTCCTTTGCATCCCATATATTGACTATAATTACAGCTAGTGACTAGCTTCCTTACTTAGTTTAGAATGAATGGACTCAATACTTTGTTAATTGGAGGGTTAAGTGAAATTTTGAGACTGTGGAGCACATTTGCCTAGAAAGGGGACAATGCAGAGGCCCCAAAGTCCAAGTCTCTATGTCAAATAAGAGAAGAAGCATTTTATTATTTTGCAATATTTCTATCCAACTCCCTGTTGGAGTTGTGGTTGTGCTACAGTACATGGGCCTGTGTGATTTATTAAATGGCCTTTGAAATTCTGTCTGCTTAAAATAAGGAAACAGAACGATCCCATGTGTTTGGGGTATTGGGATTAGAGACCTGGGCCAGGGATAATCACATTGTGAGAGACTTTCTCCTGGTCCTGAAATTCTATCATTTCTTGTAAATATTCTAAAGCTGGTAAAATCCTGTAAGGTGACCAGTTGAATTAAAGGTGGGTAGAGATGAAAATAATAAGCGGGCTGGGGATTTAGTTCAGTGGTTAGAGTGCTTGCCCTGCAAGCACAAGTCCCTGAGTTTAATCCCCAGCACACACACACACACACACACACACACACACACACACACACACACAAAAGAATAAGAGAAAGAGCAACTTGTTGGTTGGCTTTTGATGGAGGTTGTGAAAGGAGGTGATAGGGAATGATTTGCATATAACTTTGAGTTCTGTTTCTCTTTTCTCTGTATCTTTTATTTTTTTTAAAAAAATAAGACCTTATTTATTATGCTAAAGAAGAGATTTTATTCTCCATTTTCCCAAAACGCTAAAATAGCACATGTTTATTTAACACGCAATATAAATCGATGTACACAATCATTCCCAAAATGACTGTTTTAACTTTAGAGATTCTTAAAAACTTTGTGAAATCTTCACTCTGGAGATTCTTAAAAACTCTTAAGTAGCCTATATTCAGATTATCAACAAACAAGTTACTTCAGAACAATCTTAGTGTACAAGAGACCTCAACTCCTTGAAACTGGGAACTTTTGTAAGGAAAAATCCTTGATTTGCCTCTCTATAACTGAGCTACAGCAGAGTCAAGCTCCTTTTTCCTTAGGGTAACACTGCTAGGATTCCTAGTCTGAGAAGATTACTCAAAATTTAATATTGCAACTTTCACCAAAGGGCCTCCATTGAAACTGCATTTCAAGTGGAAAGAAAAGAGTGTGAGAAATCAGATTTTGCTGCAGACCAAAATTATTCTCCAAAATGCAGAAATAGTAACAGCTCACCATGAACTCAGCAAGGCTTCATAAAAATACAGAGGGTGAACTTTACAAATATCCACCTCCATTTGGTGACAGGGACGGCTAACGAGACAGTGCCTGGGACAGTAGCCCTTTACATTGGGTATTGGAGACAAAGACCTTCATGGTAAGCCATTATGTTCTCAGCTGGTATCAGGATACTCAGTAGAGATATACCAAAACTCTGGAAAGGGTTTCCCAATTTTTAGTTGTCTTTCAAGCACAATTTAAAACATGCTCAAATACTCTCTTCTGCATCATCCAGCTTTTAGCAAGTTTACACTAGACTTATAAGTTTGTCTAGTTGTACAAACCAAAGCAGGAACTGAATGGCTGCACTGTTTGCATCCAGACTCAATGCAAAAAAAAAAATTCTAAGACAATTTTTTTAAATTAAGCTACTATTTTTATTGTTCTGCTTGCACCTTAATTATGGCCTAAAGGATTTGCTAATTTCAAAGATCATAACCCAGTAACTCCAATGTTACCTGAAGACTATCTGAGGTACATTTTATAGGTGAAAGTATGTTTTTGTATTCTGTTATTTGCTCTGAAAGCACAGGTTTTCGCTGATTGAGGTGGTCACATCTTGTCTCATCCTTCAGGAGGCCTTGAGGACAGGCATGCAGCATCTCAGGGACCAGGAAACATAGGCAAGACAGTTCTCACTCAGAGCCCGGCCCCTCGGGAAAAGCTCTTGGTGGTTCACCCTTGAAAACTCCTACTTCCCAGAGTTGCGAGTGTCCTGGCCACGCTGGCACCCAGGAGTCTCTGCCAGAGTACTGTGCTCTCTGGCTGTCCTGGCTCCTGGTCCTCCTTCAGTGCCTCTCTCCTGCAGGGACAGATGCAGGGACAGGGGACAGACACACAGCCTTGCTTGGACCCACTGCCTGGGCTGGATGTCTTCCCATGGATTCCTTCAAATACGGAAGCGCCCTGTGCCACTGGTGGGAAGTAGGAGGCCAGCCTCAGCACCTCGCTCTCTCTTACTCTGTGCCTCTTTCAGCCTAGAAGGGGAATCCCCGGGACGAGGGCACCCCTTCTGCAAGCTTCTCTTAGGCTATGTGACAGTCTGTCCTAGTCCTCTCCTCTCTTCCAATTTGCTTTGGCCGTGCAGGTGCCAAGGGTCCGTCTTCTGTCCCTCATGCTTTGTGTCCTTTGCAGTGGTGAGCCTAGGGTGATGCCTTTGGCAGGAGAGGGTGCCCTTCGGTGGATCTCAATATGAACCTACATGCACACACTGAGCATCACGGTAGTCACAATGTACAGGTAGGGGAAACTGACACACAGCTTCCAAGCCAGGTTGAAGAAGATGAGCAGCGTGCAGGTCAGCTCCTTGCAGAAGACCATCATAAGAGCCAGGCGTGGTAGTGCACGCCTGTAATCTCTGCACTCAGGAGGCTGAGGCGGGAGAATCGCCACAAGTTCAAGGCCAGCCTGGGCTACATAGTGAGTTCAAGACCAGTCTGAACTACACAGCGAGACCCTGTCTCAAAAATCAAAACAAAACAAAACAAAACGCCATAGGGGCTAGCAGCAGCCAAGCACGAGGGCTGTACAGCCAGGCCCCGCAGAACTGCCGCCATTTACAGATGCTCTCCGTGCCACATCGCCCACCCCCCACCCGCCTGATGCTGCACTGGGCCTACGCCCCCTGCCGCTGGTGCACACTCAGCCAGGTCAGGGAAGGAGGCAGGCAGCAATGAGGCCTGTATTTTTTAATGTTTTTGTAAAGTTCATCTGTCCAAAACCACCTCCTGGTTCGCTGACTGCCTGCCAGAAGACCCACCTGCCATGTCGCTCTCACCACCCAGCTTCTCACATCCTAGCAACAACTCTGGCCAGCCCCATTGTAGATTTCTTTTTCCCCAGGGTCTTCTTTGCCACTTCCAAGTTCAAAATGTCCTTTCTTTAATCCCTTTGTTGAAATTACATGTTTCTCTGTGCCTCATATTATAGGCAACCATTTTGTAGATGTCTCACACTGACAAGTATGAAAAGAAGGGAAAGAAAGGAGTGAAAAGTAGCTGATAAGAAGATTCTTCAGTATGGAATATAAGAAAGTTTCGTTTCCATGCTGCAGTTCTCTTAGAGGCCCTAGTTTTGCTTGGAAGCTGTGCTTTGCGGGGATGCAGGTGTATCAGTTATGCTGCCAGGGTCCGATGCCACTTTTATGATCACTTGTGTCACTTGTTTGTGAAACCTGACAACAGTACTAGGAGTCTTTTTAGTCCTAGAGTCTAAAATATTGCCATGTCAATTTTGGGAAACCAGAAAGTCTCCTCTTTAAGATCTATTCTTCAGTAGACAGAGTTCATTGATGTACTACTGAAAATGAAATTTACACAAGGCCCTAAGTTCAATCCCCAGCACCCCTCCAAAAAAATTACACTATTAAACTCATAGCTCTACTCCACAGCTCTGTCCTCGCCCATAGCTCTGGAATGATGTACAAGAATGAATGGATATTGATTAAGAAAAACATAAATTGCCTATTTGTAAGTGAATGTTAATCGTGTAATGAGTCTGCTTCCTAAGAAAGCTAACGCGACACAAAGACAGAGGTGACTTTCGCTACGGGTTGTATTGCTGGATAGAAGACTGGGCTTTGCAAAGAGATTGGGGAGATGGGAGCTATGGTAGAAGAAACACACTCAGCCTCTCAAGACCTGGAAGTGTAGACATGATTGTCTTCAAGGGAAGCTGATTACTTTTCCTAGAAGTAAAATGACCCAAATGTGGAGGCTCGAGCAAGAGACTGGAGTCTCCGGTCCCTTAGAGGAGAGTCCTGTGTGGGATGAAGGTGGTGGTAGGTACTGAAGAGTGGAACTTGGGCTGGCATGCACGGCTCATGGCTGGATGATCCAGGGCCTGGAGGAGGGCATGGTCACTAACAGATTGCCTTCCTCAGAATGAATGCTGTGTGTTTTCCCTACTGAGCCACCACACTGCTCCCGGGTTGCATTCCCTCATCTATAAAATGAAGAGAGCATACTGGATATTCCTGAAAGACCCTTGCAATGCAGGCACAATATAGTGGTCTCATTTAAACCAAGTGTCTCCCAGAAGAAAACGTTTCTTTGCTTAGAAAAGCAGCATGAGATGATGAGCCTCATTGTCCACTATTGTTGACCTTTGACTACAAGGTTCATGAAAATGTATCTCACTGGTCAAATGAAAGTGATCTTGTGTGAGTTCCACAAAAGAAACTCAGTGTGAGCCTGCTAAGAAAAAGTTGCTGACTGAGGGAAGGATTCACTCTCCTGGGGACACCTCTACTGCTTTGGCTTAATGGAAGGGAGCATAAAAAGAATTTCGAATAAATCCTAAAGTAAAAGTAATTTCAGGCATTATAATGAGGATGAGGAGTATGTAAGGAGATTATGTAAATGGCATCTGACTCCAGAGGGTGTCAACTCAAAGTTCTATAATACTAGGCCAAGCTGTGGGTTGTAAGAAGGGAAACAATAAAAAAATTTACTATTCAAAATTTAGAAAATTAGAGCTGGGGGTGTAGTTCAATGGTAGAGTGCTTGCCTAGAATACACGAGGTCCTGGGTTTGATCTCCAGCAAAAACTTCACAAAACTAAATAAGTATAATGGAAAGAGAATTCCATCGTGGCTGACCAGAGGCAGTAGTGCTCATGGGACATTCAGAAGATGTGCGCCGGGGGGCTGGGGACTTAGCTCAGCGGTTAGAGCGCTTGCCTTGCAAGCACAAGGCCCTGAGTTCGATCCCCAGCACCAAGGAAGAAAAAAAAGACTACCTATAAGAAGATGTGCACCGGGAAGCTCATGTACTCCAAAAACTGGGGGGTTGGGGTCATGGGAACAAAGATCCAAACACAGACTCCTTCAAAGACTGAGTTCCATTCTTGTGGCTAGGTTGTTAAATAAATTGGTCACTAAATGACGAATTATATAGTACATGTACATTACAATATTCAGAACAAAGAAAAGGTCAAAGGAAACTCCAACTTGGTGACTTTGCTTAGTTTTCAATAACTTGCATGCGGTACTCTAATGTATAACAGAACATAAAACTAAGTACTGTACTGTACAGTATAATCAGCCAATACTATAGTACTGTGTAAAGAAGGTGTGCTGTACAAAAAAAGACATTGGGGCTCTATCAAGATGTAAAAAACTGAACAACAAAAAAAAGATGGTCATAAGTGCAAACAGTCATTAAACAGGTAGGTCGTTAAACGATGAATATCTGTACAGCAAGGCAACCAGAAGTAGAAGCTCGCAAGATGAATTCCAGTACCCGGGGTTTTAGAAAGGAAAGCTGGGAAGAAAAAAAAAAAGAAAGAAAGGAAAGCTGCATCTTCCCTTCTACTTGGCACTGCTTGCACCCCAGGACCACTGAACATGCCATCTTGGGAGAGGATCTAACACACTGAGGGAAGGCACCTGGCCTAGCAACCCTGCTCCCAGCACCCCCTTGTCCTAACTCATATCTGACAGGTCAAGGGTCCAGTGATCAAGTGTCTTAGTTAGGTTTTCAGAGCCAATGGTTGTAAGGGAGCAGATTTAAGAGGGGACTTTTATAGATTACAGTATTCACCCAGAAGCCAAATGCAGAAGGTGCTGAATGTCCATCTAGGCACTGGAGACCCAAAAGATCCAATCGAGGGCTGGGAGCCCACAACACTGTCCCATGTAGGTCTGTGTCTGCACATGATGGCTGAAGAAATCTTCCCTGGAACCAGGATACGATGCTCGCAGCAGAGATGACAACCAGAGCTCCTCCGAAGCAACAGCAGCCATCCTTGACAACAGCAAGGCCCCGAGCTCCTTCCTCGATGAGAACAGCCGAGTTCCTTTCGGAAGAACCAGCCACAGCAGAGCTTCTCCTGGGAAACAGCCCGCCAACTAGCTACGGCTCCCACTCTGCCTTATGTTGCATCGGCAACAACCCTCAGGTGGATCTTGTACGCCCAGAATCACACCAACTCAGTCCGGCTGGGTGTTCTGGCTCAAGTTGACCACATTAGGTCCACCACAACAAGCTCTTCTCATATCAGGGCACCTGAGAAACTGAAAGCCAGAGAATCATTCAGAGTAAGTGACTGACTTAGGACCAGAGGGCCTTTGGGACTGAAAGAGAAGAGGCCCCACATAACACACAGTCACTCTGCTGACATTTGACAACCATGAGTGACAAAGCAAAGAAGACAGCACTGGAAATCAGGAGAGAGCATGGCACACTTTCCCCAGGACAAGGCCCCTCCCCTCTGGGAACAGGATCCCACTGGGAACCTGGCCTTTGACCGGGACCCTCCCTGCCAACAGAGGACACTTGCAGTCACTACTGTGCCTCATCTGTATCGCCTGCACTCACTTTCCCTTACAACTGTGCATTCCACACTTCATTACCTTTAACAAAAAACTCCTTGCAGGAAACTCACCAGGGCAAAGATAACTTGCAAACAAGGGTTCACTTAAAAATACCTTATTGCTTCAGGAAAGTGGTCCCACCTCTTCATACTTCTCAACTGAACTTGTTTTGATCCTGGCAGTTGGAGCCAAAGAAGAGAGTATGAACTCAGAGCTATGCCTTCATTCCAAAGCTTCATTTCTCTGGAAATTTGCTCAGAGAGTTGTCTGCTTCGGCGAAAAGCAGCTCTGCTAGAGGGTTCCACTTCCATGAAAAATCAACTGTAAGTAGAGTTCCTCCAGGAGTGTTCCTGGGGCCAAAGTACCCCAGAAGGAGTGTTACACAGCTTCTGAGCTGGAGAGCTGTAAAGATTTGCCACCTGGCCTGGAATGGCACACGAGGGCCCAGCAGCCTGTCTATGTCCTCGGAGGGACTGAGTCTGAGGCTTCTCTGGCAGCAGTGGGTCCTCTGCTCCAGAATCGCCCCTGGCACCCCACATGCTCCCCAGCACGGAGGACACTGAGCAGAGCTGGGAGCACAGGAGGTGACCGTCCTCCGCCACCTGCCCACTGCCCCGTGAGGAGCGTCTTGGGGAGCTGCTGTCAGAGTCCAGGGTGCCCACTGAGCTCCGCAGCGTGGGGGAGACCCAGCCCTGTGTGCACCCGCCGTCCTCTCCCAGGGACTGGCCCCGGCATGGCTGGCACAGGTTTGGGGGCCCAAAATGACAGAGTGGTGATAAGGGTGCTGTGCTCAGGCTTTTGGGGCAGAGAATGATGCATTAAGACAGGGTCTTTGAACTGCTACCATGGCACTTACTAGACTGATGTCCAAGGCCACTGGATGGTGACTCGGCACCCCCTCACGACAGGGCTCCTCATCATCATTCTGACAGAAAGGCATTCCCACACTAATTTGCACACCAATTTACACTCATATTCTACTAACTCCAGAAGTGCCTCAAACACAAACATTCTGAGAACTCAGGACTTTATTGGTGATAAGAAGTTCTCAGAATTTTAAGATGGCTCGGGCACCAACACGTGGCCCACACATAGTGCCAACCGAAAAATGCATCTGCAGTGTGGTCTCCGAAGAAGGTGACATGCTAGCGCTGCTTCGGGGTCCCTCGGTTACGTCGGCACTGG